>NW_019059894.1:7161-33101 GCF_000696155.1 Zootermopsis nevadensis
GAACACCCAATATATTTTGACCTGATTAAGGGATTCTTATGTCATGGAATAGGATCATTCACGCCATCACAAAACTAATTTATTGATTCCTGTTTTGAGCCATTGCAAACTCGTACACTTTATCAAAACTTGTTTTTCTAAAGTCAATTTCAATTTATCGCCTCATTTCCGAATATGTGCCTGTATCAAGGCACAGACATGTTAAGAATGTATCAGTTAGGGAAAGTGTTAACACAACTTCTCCACACAGAGACATACACAAACACATTTATATTGATTACAACTGCTTGCGTGTATTTCTGTATTTAATGTGAAATCGCCGTGTATCTGCTACGACATGACGTCACGACCATGAGATTCAAGACCTGAACTCTATACTGCCACATTTGTGTTGAAATTTTTATGTAAATCGTTCTGCGATATTAATCCGCTATTGCATAATTTTCGTACCAACTCTCATATGTTGTTAATTAATTCGTATTTTGAGTAATTGGTTTTGAAGTGAATTCGAAGATTTACTATGATTTCCACTAGTAACAGAACTTTTTTCTTGGTTTATTTGATGACTTTTTATCAACTGCACAGTAAAGACATTATCTGATGATAAACCTCAGGATTGAGCATTTGGAAATAAATTGTTTAGCCTGTATTATATCTGGCCAAGATTCAACCTAACTTCTTCTGCTTGTAACGCAATGCAAAGTTTTGTGATATTGCCACTACAGTTTGTCAAGTGTAGATTCTTCCATTCAGTCTCGGTAACAGAACGATGTTTACCTCAGTTCGAAATATAGTAATTTACAATTTATTTTATATTAGGTTATATATGTGTTAATTAAAGCTTTAGTTACAAAAATACTGGAAAACAGCAACATAAAACAGTTCTACCCCCAAGCAATTTCTCAGCCTCTGGATTTATACTTCCAAAACACATTTTGTGTACGTGGCTTGTATTTAATTTCACATTTGCACATACTTCACAAATTTTACCTTTGCGATCTGCTTTTCGTACAAACATAAAAACACAGTTGAGAGTCTCAAAATTGAGTTATATTTGAAGTCATACGTTATTTATTCCCTTAAATACTATAATTTTTAATTCAATAAGAAACTCGCTTCATGGTAGCTAGCAGACTTCGAAGGTTCGAACCCATAACACCAAACACTGTTACCAGTACCTTTCACGTTCTTACGCCATCTCTCATTATCACCCATCTCATGGTTATTCTCATGTCTTCCCCATAACTCTTTGCGCGTTCGTGCAGTGAATCTTCCTTGTCTTTCTGGTTGTCAGCACGGGCTACAAGGGCCACTGTTGTTCCCTTCAGAGAGTCTTAAGCTGCAGAGGCGAACCATGAATCACAGGGCAGGAGCCTGGAGGATTTACCTGTAGCGTTACGGTTTATCCCAGCAATGAACATGAAACAGTACGACTTCGCCCTGGTTCGCATCTCGAGAACAGGGATGATCAAACTCCTCCGCGTGTCCTAGACCCTGCCTTTTCAATTCTCACATTACTTTGAGCGAAACAGTTGTGCTTTCTGCGTGAAGATAGCTTCGCTAAACGTTCTACATTTCTTGCATCAAAATCTTGTATAAGTATCTGGCCAAACTAATGTCTGAATTGCATTTTCTTCAGCAAGGTTTTAACAAAGTAGACTTTAATAATGTCGTAATTCATTACCGAAAATCCAACAGCCGCATTACTAAATACGATAACAGGACAGGTCCTTACCCTTCCTTTGATTAGATAATAGTTAAGAACATCTAAGACATCTTACTATCCTTTTAAAATACTCGTGGCTCACAATTTTAATCTGGATATTTATGTCAGTTTTGTATCAGACAACTGAAAACCTTGGTCTTACAACCGAGAGGTGTTTTGACAGTGCTTGTAATTTTTACGCTCATTACTTGTAGGTCTTTATATTTTGTGGCCTTCTTATTTAATACCCCTAATAGCCTAGCACGAAATAGGCTACGTACTATATTCTGTTAGAGACCGTGTAGTAGATAGTAAATAAACATTATCCTGGAATGGTTATATAAAATTGAAACTCATGTCTGGACAAAGCAGCAAATCCGTTTGTGAATCTACCATCAAGCATGGACCTAATATTTTGAATGAATACAGTTAATGAAGGAAGGCTTATGTAGGTATGAAACTTTGTTCCTGATTCCATTGAAAATCGTGAAATGAGGGCGTTTGAGGACATGGAGAGAATGTTTGAACCTAGGAGGGAAATGAGAAGGAAAGGGAAGATAATTACATTATTACGCACTTCGTATTTTCCGCACTTCTTACACTATTATTAGGGTAATTAAATCAAAGGGGATAAGATTGACGAGACGTGTAGCACGCATGGGAACGATAAGAAGTAAATAAATTTCAGTCGGTAAACCTAAAGAAAGAGATTACTTGGGAGACCTTGGTGTATATGAAGGGATAATATTAAGATTTATTTTGGGGAGGGGCCATGTTGTGGATCTATTTTAATTGATTAGCCGTCTTCACACAAGAGTTTTACAGAAAATAACTTTATATCTGACTGTTAATTAATTGAAATTCGTATAACATTAAGACTGACTTTAAAGAAATATTATACGAGGACGTAAAGTAGATTTAGTTGGCTGAAGACAGAGTCCAGCGAAGCGCTCCTTGGGGGCCCAGTACTTAACTTCGGGTTCTGTGAAAGACGGAATTTCTAGACCTTCTGAGTGATTGTGAACTCCGCAAGGAGAATTCTGCTGCACGGAGTTATTTTTGGATAGAAAGGGACTGGAACGACCGATAGTTAGGAGTGGGAAAACTATTAATGGGGATGCCCCAACTTGAAATAGGCTGGCTCATTGCGCGCCTACAAACTCATAAACCGCTCCAAGTTCAGAATTCTTTGCCGAATGACGTGCATTTGTCACTGAGACGGCACTTAGTTGTCCAATCCAGAGGCTAAGATAAACGCATGACGCTTTCATGACGTGCTCGCCGCGAGCGGTCTAATTAACAGAGTTGATTTGTCTGTCAGCCTGTCTGCACCAGATCTTGTAATTCAGGACCGAGATGTTAGGGAGTCTGACTTGTGTACAGGTTTGAACTCGAGTAAAGTATCGGCTACTCTGACTGGATTTGTTAATACTGCATCCCGAGTCCTTCCTACGAAACTCCGAGATTTTACCTTAGGAATAAACACAACAAAAACAAATTATTCTCTCATCCGACAATATATAACCTCAGCAATTGATTAAATGACGTAGAATAACTGAAAAAAACATCGAATGTCTTTTAAGTTTATTGCCTGCTTTATCATAACAGCAGGTTACTTCAGATTTATGTAAAGTACACTGTTTCATCCAATGTGATGCCCGGTATGTTGGAAAGAATGCCATGTCGTAGGATGTTGTATTGTATACACAAGCAGTCTTGAAGCTTGATCGCCTCGTCTTGGCCTTGCAGGATTGCCGAATAAGGAGTAAAAATTGGTTTATTAATTTCTCAAAACAAGCCGTTTCTTTATGTTATAAACCAAATACGATTATTTCTCTGTTTCCTCCTGTCCGTACTTAGAATTGTATTCAGGGATAAATAATAATTACGGTAATCACAGTGGAGGCAAGGCGAAAAGAACTTACTTTCTTTTAAGGGGAGACTCCTGTCAAATTTGGAATTTTGAAGTAGACTATTGGAAGCAGTTATATCTGAAAACCCTGCAATAACTCTGAAATTAAAATTTCCTCTTTAAAAACAGGCCCAATATGTATGTAAAAGTGTATTTTTATACGTTGTTTTCCAAGAAAGTAGTGTCTTGTCGCCTACATAAGTACTTTACGAACTGTGTAAGTTAAAAATTAATACAATTTTCACAAATTCCTTAATTTTTCTGGCTCAACGGTTTAAAGGTATTAATAACCACGCGTATGATTTTACAACACACAGAACGTTCAAGTGTCTATAATCATGCGTTAAAGGTAAATAGCATTCATGACCTTTGAAAATGTTGGATACATCAATATTTAAAAAAATTCGTCTCTGCAGCTTTATCTGTGCTAGACAGTACCTCTTTAAAAAAATAAATATTTTCCGAACTAAAGGCCTTATGATGATAAATTACAAAATGGTCTCCAATGAACCAAACAAAATTGTGATTAAAAATTAAATTGTCAGAATTTGTTCATTTTACCAAAATTTTATATGGGTGTAACCCCGTTTTCAAACAGATGCTTCTCCAAACGAGTCGTGATGATGCAATCATTACAATGAAACTTGTGTGCAGAATATGTTATTATCGCAATTTAGTTAATCAATTTTTAGGTTTAATAGTTACAGATCGTGTTTAATTTTATTTTAGCTCAACATTCATAAACAGACATAACAGCCACATTGACATCAACCATTAATCTCGCAATGAACCAACGCTAAATTTGTGGGACTATGTATAATAATCTTTCGCAACGCTAGATTGCAGCACGAGCGCTCTCCCTGTGTGGTTCTCTGTAAGACCCTATAGAGCACGGCCGAATAACGGGACTCTCGATTCCACCAAAGCCAGTAACGAAATTAATTGCCACTTTAAATGATTGGCGTGTTGCCATACAAGCAGACTTAGATACAAAGCAACAGGAGGGTTTGCCTGCGAACTTCAGTCATTCGCAGCGTCACGCAATTGCTGTGGTAGCCTGCACTTAAGTGTATTGGTTCGCCTCAGCGTTTGAATACCTAATACATACGCACAAAGGCACACACATTTATACATGGACGCCGAATGCGTGGTCCCCTGGGGCTTGCACAACCAGCGAACAATTTCAGAGGTTCCTGACCAATACCTGAACTTTCCTTCAGTTTAACTTTCAACTACTTCCTCATAATTATAATCTTAACCAACCCAGGTAAAAGCATATTTTAACCAAGAGTTTCTGCTGTTGAATATTTATAGTTCTCCATAACGCTTTCTACATGTAGCGGGACCGTTTGGGTTGTATGTGGTCGGATTATTCTTTGAATTAAGAATGACGGATGCCAACGAACACAATTAAGTTCCACTCCGTTCGTCCCTTGTTCTTGGTAGGCCGTGGCTTCGATTCCTTGAAATTGTCTGCCGGGAGAATTTGTAACACAAAACTAAGTACCCTGTGAAATATTAAAAAGTCTGCACCTATGTAGACATACACGCATACATAGTAACACATTCGTTCAAGTATTTTTCCTGTAATGATTATTCCTCCATCCTTAAAATATACCATTCTCTTTATTTTGAATTTTCTCAACTGTGAATATTTTCTAATAAAAAAATCTGCCAAACTGCTCAAAGCTGGGGCAGATTCAAGAAGGCTGTGTAGTCTTTTAAGAGGTCTGCGTAAATGTGGTATCGCTCAGAATAATGTTGAGCGGCGAGCTGTTTTGTACATAGTAATGAACCAGTGTTCTATAACAATCTTTTATATACTAGCTAAGAAAATGTTAGTCTCTGTAGAAGGGTTAGTTTTTACACAGTTAGAATAATTACTTTTATAATAGTTAGTAGGCGTACTGCAACAAAATCTGCTCAAGGACGTTTCTGAGATTTGGTTTATAACCAAAGAAACGACCATATTTATATAAACCGGAAATTGAGTTGTTTCTGATTACCGCGCAATCCCATTGGGTAAAACGACGTTGTATGTATAATCCCTATAGTTTAAACATTTTTGTTACGCTGTATAATCAATTAATCGTGTTTGTTTAAAGCGCGTAATGCCAATAGAAATTAGTGTCCATTGCAATTTCACAAAACTCAAACCCAAGGCCCGTTCATGTTATGTAGGCCTGTATAATGATAAATATTTACAAATTTTTAAAGTCGACCAAAGCACTGAGAAAGACATCCCACTTTTCCTTTATTTTCGTCTCGCGCCATGTTGCTACATAAAGCGGGTTTACACGCAAAGATTACAAACCCGACTGAATGGCTAATAAAATATAGAAGTAATTATTCAGACACAACGGTTCGGACTTTCTACAGCTCTGCGATTGTTAAGCATCGTGTCTAATTAACAGGAGCAAGCCACGACTACGGTCCGACAAGAGCTGTAATTAATGAATTCCCTTCAATCACTGTCCCTCTACCCTTCTGTCGCTACCATCGGCTGTCGGCCTTTGTTACAGCTTCTTCAGTTCGATGTGTTTCGTTTTGAAGCCACAGAAAATACGTCAGATACGAAAATTCACATTCTAAAAAGAAACAGTCATTTTATCGTTCGAAATTTTTTGAAATGTCGTTCATTCTACTAATAAATGTGCTCTTAAGTCAAGTTTTGAAATATCCATCGTTATTACCACTGACACAAAATATTTGGCGAAAACGTCAGGTTTTTATTTTCCATGTAAATTCCATAATTTCCAAAGAAACTAACTCCACGGAGGACACTCCTTTTTTGAGAAAGTGGTAGTCGCTTAGCTCCTCAATAAATTCCTGGTGTCCAGTGTAACCTGATGAGTCTAAATTATGTTCACAACACCCCGTCATTTGTCTCTATCCTGAGCCACTTTAATCCAGTCCACATCTTGCTACACTAAGATTAATGTCAACATTACCCCCCCCCTCCATCTGCTCCCAAATTTCCAAACTTGTCTGCTCACTTAAAATTTTTCCACTAACATTCTTTACTCAGTTTTTCTAATCAATGCTTTCTACATACCCCGCCCATCGTATTCTGTATGTTTTCAGATATGAAGTCGGAGGGGAGAAACTTTTATTTATTCTGCATGTAATTTTCCGAAATATGCTCTAATTAAAATAAAGTCACGTTACGTACAGAACATTTCGGCTAATCGGGATTAAAGTGCAGTTGTTAAAATATAGGATTGTTGGAATGTGGCATTGGTAACGACCGAGCTACATCATAAGGCATCATGAAACTTATCTTCTTTAATGGTTGTGTCTAGCCTGGGGTTCCCAATACCCAAAATAATATAATTGCATGTTTGCTTTTCCCTTGATACCCTCTTGGGAAATGTTTGCATACAACGGAGATGGTATTTTAGCTGCCATAGCTTTTAAATGTTGACACAGAATTAATTACACTTACACTGCAATGTGATACAATAGCAGATGGGTCACATCTTGAGACTTCCAGTGCCGCACTGACAATGGTTTAATGGGAAAATGAAGTTGAACTTCATGCATGGTGTTGGGTCTTCCTTATAGTTGATAGTTGCTTAGCTGGTCAAGATATTTCCCACCACTTACGGAAAGCGAAGGTAAATAACTTTAAAACTTCTGAACGATGGTAATCCCTATTCGGATAGGGATTAGCTCTATCTAGTGGGCCCAACTGAGTAGGAACCTGAAGACGGAGATAGAGTCCCATCTCCGAAACGTCGTTTTACGTTTTATATTTACTAGACGATGGATAATATCCAAGAAAAATTTTATTCAGTAAATAACTTTGTTCACAAATGCCCGCCACATAATTCTATACCGATTTCATTCAGTCTAGCTTCCATATCGAATATACATTTTGATTACTCTTGTCTAAGCTTAGTCCTCCCACGTGGCCTCACCCTTGGTAAATAACAAAAGTATGATGCTATGACAAAGGTGTTTTAAGAAATGAAACAGAAGATTAACAACTTTTAGGAATTAATCTCTCAAATTCTGTACACAGAAAAGCCTACTTCATTGACAGCGTTAAAGCAAGATTCGATTAAATACACTGTGCAGATTTCAAAGAAACAAGTTATCAGATACTTCTGATAGAGACACCTAAAAGCTTGTGTATTTAATCTAAAGTGTATATTCAAAGCGAAATAAAAGATAGGATTACAAAAACAGAATTTAATTAATTTACGGCTTCTAAATGATAAAGTATGTCGCGTACACTCTCGATACGTGTGACGTTGACAGTGAAGAAAACCTATTAGTTATTTTACAGCAGTTAGTTTTAACACAGTCATCTTTACTGTATGTGAGTGAAATCTCAAATTAAAAAATTATTCAAAGATTTGTACGTATATTATAAACCAACGTAACAGTTTTATAGAAACGAACAAATTTAATCGTTGGCTTTGAAGGAAAATAATTCAGCGTATTAGAAACTGCTGCAGACGAATTCTAGATTAAGTCTTAAGGTTTCAATATTTAAGTTATAAAATATGTATAAAGCAATAATCAAAGTCAGATTAGTAATAAAATATCGAGGTTTGTCTTTATGGTGTAATATAATGAAAATAAGTGTAAACAGAAAAGAAATAAATTGTAAACAAAGAAAACTTTATAAATAAATTACGCTTTTATCAGGTTCATTCATCAGGAGCCTTCATCAGGCTCGTATAGATACAAAATGTAATCTTTGAAAGAAAGCAAGAAGCAGGGAACATAGTTTTCTGAAATTATGTTCCTGGATTATGTTGATGCCATGAGATTAATAGGCAGCCAACAAAACAAACATTTAAGAGATCTAATGAACATTTTAGAACTGAATATGACGATACAATTACTGAATTTGTCACATTTATAGAATAGAAGACGAAATATGTAGGCCTTATAAAGTAAATATTAACGTACAGACCTAAAAGAAGAAGGACTTTAGGATGACATGTAAAGAGAGACCAGTTATACGAAATATGTAGGCTTTATAAAACAAATATTAACGTACAGATCTAAAAGAAGAAGGACTTCAGGATGACATGTAAAGAGAGACCAGTTATGAACGTTTGTAGTCGCTACAGATCAAGAGAATTAATCCGCTACACTGAAGAAACCGGGAAAAAATATTTACTCACAGTTATGAAGATCTCACCTTTTTAAAGGTACATGCGCTTTTAAACCGTTGTTATTTTAACTCTATGATTTTTTCCCATAAACGTTTAATAATATTAATGATAAAATTAGATTAAGAAAAAAAAATTTGATTTTGTCATTCAAATGTCCTTGCCTGCATAGCTGACTAAATTAATTGCAACGTTCTCTGAGGTGTTTTAAGTTGAACGTCCTTGAGCGGGTTAATTTCTTCAGCTCGTCTAATACAGGCTAACGTTAAGTCTCTACTCTCGTGCAACTATCCAGAAATCAGAAAATGCATTGGTTTTATAGAAAGAAAGGCATATGCTACTCTTTCAAATATTTTAGCACTTTTTAGTTTCATTTTCCTTTTCTTAAGAAAAAACCGAGCTGTAATCTGAAATCCAAGGAGCTCGGAGTGTCGGCCTCGGGCGATATTAACCCCCTCCCCCTAACCTATTGACAACTCTATTACATTTCTCTCCATCTTATGAAAATGCATCCATTTTATATAACGGTCCCTATTGAAACTGGGCAGGGATGGAGTCACACGGCGGCATATTATGAAGAAGTATTATTGATACTTGGACTCTACTGTCTGCGGCCGGCAAGAAGGGTCATTTTGAGCAAGTACATGAAGATCTAGGAGATATTACTCGTAATACAAACTCTTTAGATGCTGGATTTTAAATTAAATCCCGCGATTGTCTGTACACAGAGGGAAGTATCATACGAGTATTTTCATTCTGACCAAGAAAATTCTGATTCAGCACGACTACTTAAAGAATTGTAAGACTTGAGGTTCTCACAGCGGTGAGTATGAAGATTTCCGTCTTCTGGGTTGTTGCGCTGTGTAGTCTGGTCGATGTTAACCAACGTTTCAGAGGTCATACTGCCTCCGTCATCAGGGCGGTGATGACGGAGGCAGTATGACCTCTGAAACGTTGGTTAACATCGACCAGACTACACAGCGCAACAACCCAGAAGACGGAAATCTTCATACTTAAAGAATTGTCTGTCTTCTATACTGTTTTCAATTTAACACTTACAATCTACGTGTGAGCCAACGTTATACGTATAATATAACCACTTTAAAAATCTGCTTTAATAAATGACAGTTTAATCTTGATGAGTGACACTAAACCATCTACAGATTTAGTTCAATGTTACATAAATAGAGCAGTAAATAGTTGAGGTCGGTGACTGGAGGTTGTGATGAAGGCCACCAAATATGAATACCAATATGGAAAGACTTTTACGCTTGCCTGCAGATCTCAGGTTACAACTTAAAATGGAAAACATTTTCTGTGAATTATGTGTTTAACGAAACAGAAGTCAAAATGTTTCTATGTAGTGTGGTGTGAGCAGCTTTGTAGAAATATATTTGTTTATGAAATAAAATGACTTTAGCGATGATAAGATAGATAAAATCGAGGGTGTGTACTCCACACCAGAATTTTTTTCAAAATAATTATAAAATTAAGAGTCGAAATCAAATCTGTACGAATTGTATATTTAAATATTAGTCTATTAAAATTTAAGTAACATAGTAATTTTATTCGGCCAACACGGACCAGTATAAATTTTTTAAACCCTAATTTGTTTTTCTTTGTTTAGAGTTTTAGTTTTATAATGACGCTGTCTCAACCGCTTAGGTTACATGTACTACGAATTCGAAAGGTTGTCGCTGTGACCTGATTTAATGTACTATTCTATAAACTACCTCGATGGACTGAGTAAAACTACGAAAATTCTCATTCAGGCCAATCGGCTTTGGATTAGTCCAACCTTCTGAATGCTAATAAGGAAGGCTAACCATTATGCCAAGAATTTTGGTACCTTTCTGATTACTTCTTAATTTACTTAACGCCGAATCTCCGTACCAAATTCATTCTAACCACATAGGGCAGGATCCTGCTTAAAAAGCTCAGCTATTCGAGAAAGTTACTGTACTTTATGGAATCTGAAATTTCTTTACCACATTCACAGCCGCTAGCCATCAGTGAATATCATGAGACAGATGAACCTAGTCCACACCCCGGAACCACGTTTCCCTAAGATGTATTTTAATATTATACTCCCATCTGTACCTAAGTCTTCTACATGGTCTCCTTCGGGCTTCCCATCCAAAATTGTGTGACTAATTCTCATGCCTTTCCAATCTCGTTCTCTTACATTCGATAATTCTGACAATGTTTGGTTCGGAAGCTGAAATTAGCTCTTTCTGTCAAACCCACAGAGTTGATGCCCCTCTGCTGCTTTTAACCTGAGGACGGAAACAGATTCAGCTTCCGAAACACATGCTATGGACATAGTCCAAGAATTTAATGATCCAAAATAGATACCTCTGTTGGAACTTTTAATTTTTTAAATTACGTAAACGAGTAAACTTCAAAGTTATTCCTCCCAGAAGAAACTGTATAATTTATAAAATAAATTTATTTAATCTTTGGTTAAGGCTTAATCCATCATTATGCAGTTTTCTCCAGCCTGCTGTTATTTTAGTGTTCTTAGATCTAAATAATGAAATTTATTATGTGATCAATTTTTTGAAACGGGGCCCATCGCATGAGAGAACTGCATTTTACTCAAATGTTATCCCACCGAGTTTCCAGCCGATTCGTAGTTCAAAGTAAGTTTTTAAAACTTTCTTTAGCCGTTGAAATAAATTAGCTGGCCTGGCCGTCAAACTGACATAAATTATAAGACCTGTTTCCCTTGAAATGTTAGTATTAAGAGCGTTTGTACATAACGCTGAATAATGCCTCTTAGGTACGACAGTGCATGCCAATCAGCACTGTTCGGATTTTAATAACTCTTAAAATTGTTCTGTTATTTACTGAATTTTATTCACAGAATTATACTTTTAACTCTGACTATAGTGCGTTTAATCTATCAGGCCTGTTGTTAGTGTCATTAAGTCAAGACAGACGTACAATGAGGTTCATAAACTAGTATTTATTGAAAAGAACAAGAATTGGATGCATAGTACGAAAACCTCAGATCTTGAGAGACAAGGGCGTGCATGAGAAGGGAACTTTAAAATGGATTTTAGATATATTAAGTTTTGAAGATGTGAATGAGATTTAGGCGGTTTTAGGAATATTTTTGAGACCACGGTGGTGAATTGCGCATATTTCTTACTCCCCTATAGCTGTAAGAGATCCTTGGCATTAAGTCGGGTCAATCCTTTCGGTATACATTGCCGTGAGATGCAACATTTCATCTTCATTCCAAATGTCCATTCGGATCGAGAGGTCGATTCTTCTTCATATTTTTCATCAGTTTTATGGTCGGACGACATCTGCGTCACTAAAAGACGAAAAAGCTCCCATGTCTTTACGAGACTCAGAAAGAGCACATCGAAGATTAATTGATATTCTTCGTTGTGTTGCTCAATATGACCGCTGATTTAAAGCCCGCTAAATTTTATTGGTTATTTACCGTATCAAACAACTCGAAAAAGGTTTTTAATTTATCTAAACATCGAGTTTATTTTAAAAACCTGCTGTTCTTCTAACGTTATCCCATTTCCGGACTCTACTCCCTATTTCTGAATTATAACTTAGTGTTATTTAATCTTTATTTACATCCCGGGTTTACTAGTTGCGGTCCGGTTGGAAATTATGTTTTGCGTTGTCTGACATTAAACTCATTACATAATTTGTTTATTTGTTTATATTTGTTTAAATCTTGTCAGTCTGATCACAATAAAATTCCTATTAAATATTAAAATATTACTATAATTAACATTTAAATATTTAAAATATATTAAAATGATGTTCTCTATCGATATTTTAAATATTTAAATGTTAATTATAGTAATATTTTAATATTTAATAGGAATTTTATTGTGATCAGACTGACAAGATTTAAACAAATATATATTTATCATAATATGACGCAACATTATCATCTCATTACATAATATTCAATTTCTGTCCAGGCACGTCGCTGTGACTTCAGGTGTTTTTTTTCTGTGTATTGAAATGTTCCAGTTATCCATTTTCGTATTTATATTAATCATATGCGAAATTTGTCCTATTCCTTTTATTTTATAACCAATTGTACCCACTCATTCAAATTGAGAAGCTTGTAGAATAATCCATTGTGCATCAGATATATCAGACTGTGCTGTCTTCCTTTAGGAACATAGAGATTCCCGTTCTGCTTATGATTTTATAAATCTAACTGAGATATAAACCCTTCCGTTCCTACTTGCGTACTTTAAAACCAATTAGCTCATTATCTTTTTGCATTTGTAATTTAGGATGACCCTCTATTTAAGCATTCAAACCAAATTAAACTCATGCCGTTAAAATGAACGCTACGCCTCCGATAAAGACACGACCTCTCGATTATGTGTTCATATAAGCGCATTGTGCAAAGAACGGAGAGAAGAAAAATCAGTCCCGTTACCACTTTGACAGCATTTTATCATCTGCTGTACTGCTTGTTGTCTCTAGATTGATTCCAGCTTTTATCTTGTATAATTTACCGGCTTTGAATCACTTTAATTGATGTTTGTGGTGTTAAATAGACAAAACGCTCTCACGTATCCATAAAGCCTCTTAGTTCTTTCGGGTGCCGCACAAAAGTGGAGGCTAGGAATCAAAACATAGAATCACACCGGATTACATGTGCCTGTCTTTTTAATCTCACAGTTCAACGCGATGGAATCAGGGTGAATTAGTCAGTAGTTCTGCGAAAGTGTGATTAGTTACATAGGGTCTGGAGACATTGGTGTGTGTGCAGACCACAGAAAATTAGTCCATGCAGAAGCCTGAGGTTGATAGAGTCGAGATAGTAACCCTTATGCCTCCATTAACTTCAAAATTTACATTTGTCACTAATTCTGACGATCCTATATAGACTCAGTAGGTGATATAACGTTTTTTAACAACCAAGTGCAAGCTGTAATACAAAATTTAAGAGGCACTGAGATGCCTGCTTTCTCAAGTGACCCACAGTTGAGGCTGTCAGATACAAAAAAAAACATAATTTATCTTTTAAGAAAAATAAGTTTATGTCATATTAATTTCTAAAGTAGATAAATATGTAGATTAGCCATCGATAAAATTGTATTTTTCTGCAACTTAAGAATCGTCATAAATGTCTTTACGTATTAAAAAACTATGTCTGTTAAAAACACAAAAACATCGTGATAACTCATAACCTTGTCTATTTTAAATTTGGCTATTCTATTCTTTCAGAAAATTGCTATAGAAAACTAAGTTAAAAATCGGCTATAACAAAAAATATAATGTGTAGACAACCATTTGAACAGGTAGAAAATCTAGATCTTCCAAAGCGAAACAGTGCGCACTCACATGTGTTTCATAAAATGTGTCTTAATAAAATGTGTGTATAAAATGAACGTGGAAGAAATTTCAACACAGAGGTCACTGTTGTAACAGTTTATTAATGTCATCGTAATGAAAGATGTGAATATTGATGTCTGAAGATGGGCAAATTTTGCTCCGTAACACGTTACAGTAAATAAATAACGTGACGAATAAAAGCATTTATTCATTTTAAATTGTTGAGTGAACACGGTTATTCACTTGAAATCCTAATATTATTTATATCTGTGTAAGTATAGTTTTACTGTTGATTAACTTTGTCAACAACAGATTCACTTGTGCTGTAAATGAATAACAATACCAGCACAGAATAAAATTTCGAAAATGTGTACTTCAGTTTGTGGTGAACTTTCCTGCTATTGTTACGTAATAAATAATCTGGAAAGGTGGTCCAAGCCCTTTGACTCTCTCCAGGGGAGACATTTACCACACACACAGCAAATTGGTTAAATTAACAATGACAAGCTAACCCGTTCACTGCAGGACGCGTTCAACGTCACATCATTGTCACAGCACGTCCCAGCGGGAGTCTCCATCAGATTTCGTTTATACTTTGCGCCCATGCGTCAATTCTTTAAAATGTATGTAGTGACACAAATTGAATTAAAGAAATATGTGTCTGTGTTTGTGTGGTGTGATCTCACTTCAAACGATGGGCTACAGTGAATTGGCAGTAGGTCACGTCGCCTTAACGTTCCGACCGCTTATATCCCAATTCTCACCTTCACTGGAAGGTGTTCTACGTCTAGAATTCGTGGTTTTATATCTTCACTTCTGCGTAAGCTTCCATAAAGTTTCCTTCAGCAGATACATTACATTACATTTCATTACATTAAATTACATTACTTTACATTTCATTACATTAAATTACATTACTTTACACATCATTACATTAAATTACATTACTTTACATTACATTCAGCTACCACAGACCCATCTTAAGCGTAACTAATTCAAGTTAAATAAGCAAAGTCTTAATCAAACTTTACTCAATTGTAAAGCATGTATAAAAGAAATATTTAGAATAAAGCCAATATATAAACTTCCTTTCCGTATAGACGTATTTACGTCAAATTCCCCGGAACCTTGGTTCCACTGACAACTTTTTTTACAACGTGTAACAGTGGGATGCTAATAGCCGTTAACCGCTTGCCTGATTATCCCGAGATATCTCGGATTCATGTAAAAAAAAATATTACCCAGAGTTACTCGGGACAGTATTTCTCCTTCCGTGCCATTAATTTGTTAATTCGGGTCGTGACTAGGTTTCAGTAAATGACGGAATCCTTTACTTTCACAAGCTACGTGCTTTTATATAGTTTTACGCTGCATCGCACTCGAATAAGGGGGTCCGTTATGCATCCCGCGATATCTGCAGTGATGTGTGTCCTGTTATTACGAAGAAGTTAATTTTTACAAATAATGGAAAGTGATACACGCAAAGTGACCTGAGATAACTGTGGATTATAATTATCATAATAAAATTAATAAAATTTGTGCTGTAGTATTACATTTTTCATCAATACGCATGAATAATTTCATTTTGTGGGGAAAATTACAAACGTTAAAAAAATATGATTTTTTTTTTACATTTAAACAAAATTAGCGAGAGAGTGGCTACATACAGAAAACGAGTGATAGTGAGGGAGGTCGGGTATGTGCGAGTCGAAACGGGAAACAGTAAATTATAATGAGACAGAATGAACACGAGAAAAAGCCAGAATGAGCTAGGGAGTGATCTGTCCTGTTTCACAAGATGTCAGCAGTTGCTCTTTGCATTCTTATAGCCCAACAGTTTTACGGTCGATTAATCATTTCACATTGTGCAACGCAGCGTGCAGAATGACTGCAAGTTCCTTACACTTCAGCGAACCGTTATAAATCCACTGCACGTTGAACACCCGTGCAGTGAACTGTCCACCCGCATTGCGCGTAACAGCGGTCTAAGTGACATAAGATAACTTATTATAGACATGAAACAACTGTAGTGTATTATGTACAATAATGACGTTACGCGTTAACAAATTTTCTCCTAATATTTAAAACTAAATTGCCGGATTGAAGGGGAAAATAAAAAATAAGGAATAAGGAATAAATTAACTGCATAGTAGAATAATGACACAGGCAAAATTAATAATTTTTTAGTTATTTTGTGGGGAAATGAAAGAGGTCTTGAGAGAACATAATTCTGAGTTATTAATAACAAAGTGTTCAATAAATTATATTAATCGAAAAAGTGAACAATTTATGGAAATCATGTAGCGAGAAACACATGTACATGTCAGAAGCTTCCTTGATTTTGTGGTGGAGATGGTAAATGAATTAAACATTTTTTGCCATTAAAAATCCTGTAAAGCTACTAGAAAGACTCTCTAGAATTGTACTCGGAAGATGTAGGTGTATTTGGAAGAATAATATTAAAAAGTATATTTTGGAAATAGAGTCGGAAGGTATGGATTTTTTTTTATTTGGCTAAAAGTATGGACCGCTAGGTTAGCTGTTGTGCACACTGTGATGAACATTCCGGTTTCATAAAAATTGAGGAGTATTTAACCAGCTGAGTGTACTGTTAGCTTTTAAAGGAAAACTCTGCTTTATGAAATTAGGTAAAAGAAACGAGGAGTGTTTTCCAACTGATATTTCTTGCTTTATTTATGTTTTCACTTAATACTCAACGTTTTTGTCACCTCTACGTATGTACATTTTTTGTTGAATTTCAGAGTAGCCCGTCTCTTTTGATCTAGAGTACATAACTTCAGACCACTCGCACGAGAAGGATGAAATCAGCAAAAGTGTTTTGTAACATTTAATTAAAGTATCAGAAATTACAAGCCGTTTTATTTTTACTGTAATCGTCCAAACACTGGCATGAAAATTTACTTTTCATGTTCTAGTTAAGTAAATCAAATTTATTCGCGTAATCCATCATCCGCTTTTACATAATTATCGTTATTTCTCCCTCTCTCTCTCCCTCTCTCTCCCCCTCTCTCTCCCTCTCTCTCTCTCACGCTTTTGCTTCCTTGCCCCACCAAATTTCCACAACAGTCTCTCCAAGCCGCATTTATCAGGTAATTATTAAGCTAAAATGCATTTATTTAAAATGCCATTAATTATTTTATTTTCCAATTTGGTTGTTCCTTACAACTCAACACAAGCACGCTCCGCTATCACATACTGGTCAGTAAAATAATAATCATGATTATCCAGCGAACTCAGAAATATTTACTGTCATATTTTAATTAGATTCTGGGCGTGAATGTACTTACAACTTTGTTCGTGTAAGCCTGCATCTGTCCTTAAGGCGTTGTTGCGCTAATGCATGCCATACAGCCCAATATGGATCTTCAACGACCTGCTTTCCGGTGTGGAAGCCCCAACACATTACGTTTCACTTGCTCCCCCATTAAATCAGGCCGCCGGTCTGAGCCTCAATTGAAATGAGTTTCCATTTTCCAAGTTGTCAATTCACTGAATCTATAACCCGCCCCGTCTCTTAGTATGTCAAACCCTTTTGCGGAATATGAAAAATCAACGCTGATAAACACCAGGAGTTGTGTGTTATTGTTGTGGAAAATGAGAAGTTGATCATAAACCCATACAAAGTCATAATGGCACGCGAATTTTCGCAATATGAAAACAAATCTGATCCAAGATTAGATTTTCTAAAACTTTAATACATTTTCAAGGAATTACGTAACACAGTAACTAAAAATAGCTGTCACAATTTTTTTCATCTGTGTAATTCTGAACAGCATTATATATAAGGACGAATTTAAGCTTAGCAAGTACGTTTCAGGAAAATAATTATTTTTCACAAAATGTAAAATAAGGTTAAATAAATGCATGTCACAAACTTTGAAAGTACGTATTACTTTGAGTTTATTAAGTCGCTATTAATTTTAATTTTGTCGATCTTTTATTTGTTAAAATATATAGTTTTGCGAAACGTTATTATATTAAAAATACTGGTCTCGTGAAACTCATACCCCACGCCATATGAGAGACAAATATTAAATAATGAAATCCATGTCTTTAATTTTCAGTCGTTAACAAACATTTTGTTAGATACTTAATAGTTTAATTGTAGTTATCTGTTTTTGTGTAGGATTTCTGTCAACCCGTAAGCTGTGTGACGTAGGAGTGATTATATGTTGCAAGCACACATGGACTGACATTTCTTTCATAAAATTCTGCTGGAAATTTTGTAGTAGGTCTATGTGTCATTTATTTAGTTTCAAACTGCTTCTTATATAATTATTTTGACCGTTCTTCTCTAAAATAGCAACATCAATTCGTTAATTTTTGTGAAGCATTTATATTAAATTCTAGCAGGGCCTTTATTTTGTAATTTAACAATTTATTTTATAACAGCTAAAGCAATGAGGTCACATATGGATCTCGTCAATAAATATCGATTAGTAATATCAGCCCGATTACATTATTTCTACGTATAGCTTCATTTATCTTATAGAAGGAGACCCCAGAGCATTGTAATGAATGTCAGAGTAACGTGAACTGGTTCAGGTTAGCGTCCAATAGCGGACTGCTGTTTTGACAGTGATGAAACTTTAGTTTGCATGAAGATTATAAGGGATAGTGGTAAATTTTCCTCGTGTCTAAGCATAAATCCCCAAAGGAAAAGGCGGTGTGGAGTTTCATCTCCACGGATTCTTAACGTCGACACTTTATATAGATGAGTAGTCAATTTAACACTCTGGCCGCTTGACTCAAATAAATGTAATAAAATGTACGATAAGTTTACTAGGTGCGAAGCAAAAGTTGGCAAGCGCTTCGTGCCTGTTCTGCTATTCAAAGCCAAAGAAAGGGATTACAAGACCATGAGCGAAGTCTCAAGAAAGGATCAGAATCACAAAACCTCGGAATAAAATGTTAGTCATTAGAAAATAGGTAGTTATCAGTCACTTTCATTGGTTATAAATTACTTCATAGGTAACCAGAGACACTTTTTTCAGTGGGAAAACTTGGCAGCTGCCCAGAGCTATTTGATTTTAGGGACTGTCAGCTCATGAGTGTTAGTACAGTGTTAAATGCTAGGTTTCGAACAAATAATTTAAACAAATGTAATTTTAATGGTTTAATCTTGTCTGCCTCACCTCTAGAATAATTTAATTCTATCCGCTGAACCACTGCCTCCTGTTTTCGTCTTGCGTAACAAAACTTAAGACAGCAAGTTCTTCTGAAACGTCGTTAAACATCTACCAGACCGCATATCGCACCAAATCAGAAGACAGCCATTTTCAAAAGTTAAATAACTACCACTTCCCCAATGAATAATCTGTAATAAGCGGTAAAGTAATTTTGTCATATACCTTTCTAGTTAAAGGCCTATTGAGAACTTTATTTATGCTTTAGTTACTTAGTCAGTAAGTTACTGCAGGGCCCCGTATTCCTCCCTGGTCCCCGGCACCAGCACAGAAATTAGAGTGCTGTAATTTATATCCTTACTCGATAAGAATTTAACAAATTGATGTGCGTTAAAATGAGTTATGTAGCTAACAGTGGAAGTTGTACATTGTCACTAATCAATCACAAGAAGTGAGGAGGGGAAAAGGGCAGATTGAAACCCATTACGTCAATAAGGGTTGGGGGGTACAATCCTCTTGGATTTTCACGTAATTTATACTTTGCACGTTGCGGATTCAATCACACACCTGTATGACTCGCGTTTATTTCAAAGCTTAAAAACAATATTGTAAAATTATGTCAGAAATATTTTTCAATTTATAAATTAATTAAATTAATCAATTAATAGGTTGGATTTGATGTTTTCACGGTGGTGAGTCTGAAGATGGCTGTCTTCTGGATTATTGCGCCGTGTATTCTGGGCGATGGCCCTGATGATGGAGGCAGCAAGGACCTCTGAAACGTAGGTAAATTTCTACCAGACTACTGGGCGAAATAACCCATAAGACAGCCATCTTCTTATTAATAGGTTCTTCATTAAATACATATACGTTATTGTGTTGTGAAAATAACTTTAAAGTCACGTTACTTATGCTAAAAATTACGTATTCCACTTTGTTCACATTCTACAGCGTACATAGTTATGATTTCACCCATCGAACAAATATATTGTGCCAGCGTGACACTAGACTTCCAAGGATGGATAAAACAGTTTGATTTAATGGTTCTTTATGGGAGGTTCGCAATTCAGATCTCGCCACTGTCGCCGATTAAACTGTGTGACGATTTCCGTGTCTTTTTTTCAGAATTTGTTGAAGCAAATGTTAGAAATCTGCTTCCATCCTCGTGCTTTCAAATTCATTGTTCATTATTGCCTACCTCTGAGCTGCGAAATTGTCATTAAATGCAGGGAAAAGAATTAACAATACTACTGGGCTAGACAGTTTATTTCATCATAATTAAAATAACAAAGTGACTATAGTAGCCAGTAAGTCTTTTAAAATTATGGAAAGTTATAATATTTGGAACGATAGTAATAAACCATAATTACATTTACTAATGAATTAAGAGCTGATTAAATTGCTTGCTAATCTACAGTTAAAAATCCTTTGTCTTACCAAACTAAGAAGGTGCATATTAAAGTGCAATATGAAACTATAAATTTTCATGTTCTTTTTTTATGAATGTCAGGCTTTGCCTGTCACCCCGAAAGGGTACTTTAACTCTGGGTGCTAAAGAGAATATTTTTAGCTAGGGGGGAGTAATTAACAGCAGACTAGCGAAAACTATACAAAGAGAAATTTAATAATTTGTGATCTTCGCCTAATTTTATTAGGATGATCAAATCAACGACCCTGATACGGGCGGTGCATGTAGCATGCATGGAAGGGATAAGAAATGAGCACAGTATTTTAGTCACAACATCTTAAAAAAGAGACCACTTCGGTTGCCATGGCGCGAATGAGTTGATTATACTGTAGGATGTGACTATACGTGCTGGATTTATCTGAATCGGAATAGATATTATTTTCGGGCATTTTTAAACGAGGTAATGTAGCTTGTCGTTTCATTAAAGATTGTTATTTCTTGACTAGCTGAGCAACTATTAGAACGAATCAGCGTCGTCTTGTGATAATACACAATAACTCCACTCCCTGCGTCTGTCAGCACAGTAAACAGTCGACAGACGGGCTGCAATAACTACGATTTATAAATTTTGGTCAGACAATTTCAAAGGAACATGACTTTTCTGAGAGAATAATATTAAAAAGGGTCTTGCAGATGGAGATTATAAATTTAGAAACTTGATTAAACTGACCCAGGATCAGTCCAGCGGCATGACTTGGAAGCTTAACTGTGGGATGAAAGGTATTATTGAGCTTAGCATCAATGAAGGGAAAGACCACCATTACATCCCAAACGAAGCTAGTTTAGTCCAATCTATTTTATTATGTCCAGCTCCCTTAAGATCCGTAACATCATTATAATTTTGATTAACGTTGTCTTTAATTTTATTACTAAGAACCAAATGGCTTTACTAATTAGCTAGTTTATCAACTGTCTAAGACGACTTCAGGATAAAGTTTTCCAAACAAATTAAAGGTGACAAAAGATGTTATTTGTTACTTTGGTGTTGCATTGTATGACAATTGCAAGCTCTTGTGTTGAAACCAGAAACAAAGATCATCAGAGCGAAGAAAGTGCCCATAAAATATGGCTCAGTTAACACGGATGGCATTAACGACTTTCATCTGCAGGAATATAAATGTGGAGGTTAATGGAAAGAAAGAATTGAATACCGCATTATAATACGCACTGTAAATGTTTATGAATAGGATTAATGAAATAAATTGGCGCAATTTCGCACATCATGCGCTAAAGACTATATTAACAGGCTCCGACACGAGATAATCAGGACTCAGACCTTCGGATCCAGTCAGCTGCTGTTCCATTCACACGGCAAATTAGTTGCACGGTGTGTCTGCTCTGAAATAATAGATTTCAGTGAAGTTTTGTATTTAAAGTCTTCATTGAAACAATACTTCCATTGTAAGATTTGAGGTCTTCACAGCGGTGAGTATGAAGATTTCTGTCTTCTGGGTTGTTGCGCTGTGTAGTCTGCTCGATGTTAACCAACGTTTCTGAGGTCATACTGCCTCCATCATCAGGGCGATGAATATGAAGATTTCTGTCTTCTGGGTTGTTGCGCTGTGTAGTCTGCTCGATGTTAACCAACGTTTCTGAGGTCATACTGCCTCCATCATCAGGGCGATGAATATGAAGATTTCTGTCTTCTGGGTTGTTGCGCTGTGTAGTCTGCTCGATGTTAACCAACGTTTCTGAGGTCATACTGCCTCCATCATCAGGGCGATGAATATGAAGATTTCTGTCTTCTGGGTTGTTGCGCTGTGTAGTCTGCTCGATGTTAACCAACGTTTCTGAGGTCATACTGCCTCCATCATCAGGGCGATGAATATGAAGATTTCTGTCTTCTGGGTTGTTGATGAATCTCCCTGATGACGGAGGCAGTATGACCTCTGAAACGTTGGTAAACATCAACCAGACTACACAGCGCAACAACCCAGAAGACATCTTAATACTTCCATTGTTTGGTTTTACTTTCATTTGCGGGGTCTGGATTGCTGCTTTGAACGGTGGCAAAATTGTATTTAAAAAAATATTTAAATACGTTTTGAGTGCATCCAAGCATGAACGTTGTAGGCACTAATGATATATGTCCATAACACTTGTCTCTTCTTTGTATGTGGGGAGGCAGGCAAGAAATATATAAAGTTTTCCCAAAAAGTTGTATATATAAATGTAATATAAAATGTACGTATTGATCTCATCTGTCTAGCATCAGGACAGGTTCAGACTACGTTGAATCTGTAACATAAAACTTAAAAATTTGTCGCCGACATTCTATTAATATGTAAAAAAATGTATATATGTAGTTTTGTATGTGTACTTTGACCGAAAGTTCCTCTGCATCACGCAGTATACTAAGTGCTGGAGACGTATGCAGATATCGTGTGGAGGAGACCGAACGGGAATTAAGAACAATTTAACGCGAGACTAACGCAACAAATGAGTGTGCTAAACTGTTAATCCTCCCAGAAGCTGTGGGGTGTCTATCCATGTCTTCAGTGTTTGCTTGTGGCGTTAAGCCTGGCTGCTGAAACTCGAAAACCCAGGCCTGACCCGTCCGACGGCCTGCGCCCCCGATAACTAAAGAACACGAACCGTAAAACCTGAAGGCTTACACAACGTCAGAACAGGTCCCAGATACGAGTTTCTGCTGCTGTATTAAATGTCAATAAGTGATCATACATTTGAGTAAACAACGGAAGAGCTGTCTTTAAAGAGACTCAAGTCTTAAGGTTACTTATAGTAGATAATAAACCAATTGAAGAAGGACTTGAATTCTAAACGTACTAATCCCAGAAAGCAAGAGATCTCGTTAAAACAAAAACAAATGTAAATGTAGATTGAATAATTGAAGGCAGTTTCGTAAAACATTATCCAGGAGTGCACTTTTGATGTTATACAAAATTTTATTTTAAACATTCGCAAAACACAGTGACAGAGACAACAAAAGAACAGAAGCCGATTACTACGTCTTCAGAAACTGATAGTTGTTCAGCTCGTCAAGAAAATTCTCATATTTTACGAAACCCGAAGAGTGATTACCATGTTCACAAGTGCAAGCAACTGGACAATATCCCGAGTCAGTAGAATTCAAAAACTATTTCCACAATCTACTCGTTTATCGTTCGGTTTAATGTTGTCCTCCCGTCCACTCCTAGATTCGTAAATTATTCTGTGTGCTTCAATGTTTCAGGTAAAAACTTTGAATAAACGTTTCTAACATATTCGCGCTATGTGCATAGCCCATCTCATCGCCCTTTCTTTGGACAACTTTATAATATTTGGTGAGGAGTACAAATTATGTTTCTGTGCCTCCTCTCTGATCCCTAGACATTCTCCTTAGCATTTTATTTTTTAAAACTTTATATGTTCTTTCCTTTTCGAAGATGGATCAAATTTTACACCATGTAAGATAATAGATAAAAATATAGTTTTGTATATTTCAGTCCTTAGCTTTTGACATGAGCTGCAGAGATAATATTTTGATTGGGATGGAAGGTGCTTTTTTCCGAATTCAGAGCTCCTGCCAGGTCACGAGGTAAAAAGCCGAACACTTCAGTATCGGAGAAAAGTGGTTCTCTTATTTATATATCTTTTTTTTAATCGTTCTGGTGAAGTATTAGTAGATGTGAAAGTACACCCAAACACAAAAACATGTCTCATTTGAAGATGGCTCTCTTCTGGCTTGTAAGGTCGCGTGGTCTGGCAGACGTTTACAGACGTTTTAGAGGTTTTTACTACTATGGCGTAACAGCCCAAAATCGAGCCCTAGACTCCTCTATCTTCTTCCTCCAATTCTCTCTACCCAACGCTATCCTTCTCCAAGCTGCTGTTCCAAGGAGATTTCTGGAGTCAGTCGTCACTGCATCCAGCCATCTACCTTTAGGTCTTCCCACTGGCCTTCTCCCATATATTTTGCAATATTTTTTGGGTATCCTATACTCTTCCATCCTGTAGACATGTCCAGCCCATTACAACCTTCACAGTTTAATATGAGTTACTATATCATCACTTTTATATAGTCTATATAGCTCATGATTGTAGCGTATCTTCCACTTTGAGTTTTTTTAGAGGTTTTTAGTGCCTCCATAATTGCCCTGACAATGGAGGCAGCAAGGACCTCTAAAACGTTGATAAACGTCTACCAGACTGCACGGCGTTACAAACCAGAAGAAATAAAGTTTCGTACTCCAGCCTTAAGAATCTCATATTCTTACAGCGTCTCATTTAACGCTTCAAATGCTACTAAGGCTGTAGGAATTTTAAGTGGGACTAAAACCTAATGTTTTCTAAACAGTTAGTATTTAGATTCAGTAAGGTCGTAGAATTGAAATATTTGCGGAGAGTAATCAGTCTGTAAAGTAATTTACGCTATTCAATCACTCTACAAGTTTAAATTACACAAAAGGGCGAGTGCCTGTTTTAGCCGAGGGACTTAATTTTTCACTTGTTAAGATCCTAAAGCGGAGAGTTACTTCGGCCACCGTCTTGAAAACTAAGAAGGATGGAACCATATGTCTTCATCACCCTTTTTGTTCCATTATTTTAAAGCTTCTTTTCTCATCTTCCTTCTCCTTCATTTTAACGCCATTCCTTTCTGGTTTCGCAGATAAACAAACATTTCAAATTGGAGCAGCATCTGCTTACTTCAAGTGGGGCTCATTTCAGTGTCTGTAACTTCGAACGTTACATTCTGCAGAGGTGGACTGTCAGTACAATCCTTCTAGTCTTATGATTCGATTCGTAGTAGTCTGTATTATCGATATTGTCATGTCCTTCTCCATTACTACTCTTCAATAGTGTGTAACCGTTCTTCTGTACTGTGTAAAAAAAAATTTCATCTCGATATTGTTAATGGTCAAAATGAACGGTGCATCTCCTAGATTGTACCAAAACTGTATTTGCAGCCTTGATATTAAAAGACATTTATCTGTTGTTACAGAAAAGTTAGCAAATGATACTCATGAGGAAGTTAGGAGGAGACTAAATTCCGGAAATGCTTGCTACTTCTCAGTCCAAAATATTTTGTCTTCCCGTCTGATTTCTAAGAACCTGAAAATTAAAGTATACAAAACAATAATCCTGCCTGTTGTTTTGTATGGGTGCGAAACATGGTCTCTCACTCAGAGGGAAGAACACAGATTGCAGGTGTTTGAGAACAGGGTGTTGAGGAGGATATTTGGGCCTAAGAGGGAAGACGATGGGGCATGGAGAAAACTGCATAATGATGAGCTTAAAAATCTGTACT
>NW_019059894.1:54017-75036 GCF_000696155.1 Zootermopsis nevadensis
GTATCTTATTTGTTACCCTGAATATTCTTTTCTAGATTAAAAAGCCCCGAGACTTGGGTATGATCTTTTTTAAGCGTTAGGAAAATATAAATACTGTCACTTTAGAAATACATTCTTTCCGTAAGAAATTGGATAAAGCGATAAAAACCTTCAGTATTCGCGAATAAAATAACTTACGGTAACAATCAGAAAAGTGGCAGTGGGTTCTCCTTAACACAGGCCACGACATGTACCGTCTGGTATTGACATTTGTGGAGCGAGACAAAGAATTGGGAAGTAAACGTATGTGGGGAAACAGAAAAACAAAACAAAGTAGAATCGATGCCGTTTACTCAATCAACAAGCTCTCTTTGCATTGTTCTCTTTTTGGTTTTGTCTCTGGCATCCAACGAATGCACTGGGACCATTCAGCTTAATCGAATTGTAACGCCCTCTCGAGAGTGAGACATGCAGTTGATCAAATTGTGCCCGACCATTCGACCCCAAGCAACACTATTCTTCAGATACACGTAACACAATTAAACGAAGCGAAACAAGATTGGAATGCACACATATTTCGAAATAGCGGCTCTACGATTTGATACGGGACATTCCTTTGACTTTTGTTTATTGCACAAATAAACCTGTCGTTGCAAAGCGTGTGAAACCAAATATAGCCTGACACTGCTTAATCATAAATAATCTTTTCATTATTTTTTATTAAATTAAAACTTGTTCCGCATAAATGTCATATAGCTTAATGTGGTCTTTATTTTTTTTTTTGTAGTGTTTTGTCTGACGACAGGTCCATATATTATGAACAGGATCCTTCCAACCTCTTCAGGCTGTCAGGGACCTGCTCATACATATATACATTCTTGGCAGAGATGATCAGAAGTGGTTTGCCATTGCCTTCTTCTGTGTGTGAGTGGAGTAATTGTTGGGATGCCACGGAGAAACCGGGGAAGCCCCTGGAGGAAAAATCCGTGATGCCTAGTGTAAAATTCTTTTACAAAAGAGACTTTTGTGACGAACGTTCTAAAGTTATATTTGAATATAATAATTTTATTTTCCGTCTTTACACAAGCTTATAGATTGTTAAAATCACATAAAATTATAACATTTCAACATTTTTGATATTGTTACATTTTAAAATGACGACATGTTTCGATGTTCAATTCCATCATCGTCAGGTCTATCAATCAAAATTAAAATTAAAACTGTTGTATCTGCTGCTCTGCGTATACTGATTTTGTTTCTACCCGTTTAGATTTTATTTGTTTAATCTCCAGGCTTCTTCCATTTAATTTTGGAGGCTGCGCCTGGGTGCCTTATATCTGCAAAATCAATTTTATTTTTCATATCGTGATCCTGGCTACTGACATAGGATTAGTACTTTTGCTCCATTTCCACCAATCGTGTTGAATTAAACTGGTTTGCGGATCTCGCTAATATTCAACAGAGTGGAGAGCCTTTCGTGGTTACGTAGCGTAATTCTACGTGTATTTAAAATTATGTATGTCATTATTTGTCTCAAGCCTTTAGCGAGACAAATCATTTACACGAGAGAGAGCAGAGCAGTTCAATACAGCATTGATGAATAATTTGAAATTCCTGTATTTCAATTTACGTTCTGAAGTAATTTGGTACAATACAGTGATATTTATCATCAATGAAGACATCAAATTTATCTGTGAAAAGACAAGCGAACCTAAAATGTTATTGTAAAACAGAGGACGTCTTTTTGAAAAATACACAAGTACTGTGTTTCTCTCGTCTTTGAACTGTAGTGGAAACTATTTACAGCTGTGTGTAACATATATTACTAATATGTTCGATGTATACACACGTGTTTAATGAAGTTTTCGGGTTTATAACCTATATATTTTTATGTGAATCATTTATTAACATTTTATTCTGTCTTTCTGTAGTTGGTGTGTTTTAGTTTCCTAAGAACTATCTGACGGTACCATAAATGCAGAGTATTGAAGCTTTGTAAAGTTCTCTGCGGGTGTCATATCTAATAGACGTCCTTCAGTACATACCAGCGTACAAATAAATTAAATCTTGTCCCTGCATGTGGCCTTCATATCAGTTCTTCCCATAGATAGAGATAACTCGGCTTCGTACGTGAGGGCACCAGGAACATAAGTCATGTCTAAACACCGCATTAACCTAAGATTTATTCAGAAAAAATGTCGTATTTTGATTGTCGAATCTGTGGTAATGTTGACACTAAAGTTGTTGGTATTATTGTTAGTAACAGACTGGATTTAATTGAGCTCCTATGTCATCATGTTTTTCTTCAGTCACTGCATGTCTTTTTGGATTTATTTTTGTACAGGACTGATCTCGTCAAACATAATTTTATTACGATAACTGTAAATCGTGAAGAACATTGTAAAAATGTATCGTGTGTGAATAATTCCTGTTCAAGACTACATTTAATTGGTGTAAACTATATTTCACAACACTGCGAACTGTATCTCAAGAACTAACAGCTCTAAACAAGCGGCTCTGTCGATATTCCAACAGGCATCGGACGCCCACGCAGAGGTTTGACGGGAAACAGTGGGCCGGCGCGGGCGAACAAGTTTCTAGCCAGCCGGACTAAATACGAGGCGCGTCCACAAAGTAAGTTTCCCACTCGTCCCACAGCTAGCAAACCTTATATTGCGCGAAGCGACTGTGCGTACGTGATAGAGCAATGACGTAACATGGCGGAACGGAACTTCCCGCGTTCTCACATTAGAATCGTTGCAGCTGTTGAAGATGGAGGTTCTTATTCCAGCTCCCGCCGACTGTGAAGTGCGGTCAGTGATAACGCTAGGCCGCACACGGCTCGACGGACAGCAAGTCTCCTGCAGAAGTTCAGCTGGGAGGTGTTTAATCATTCACCCTACAGCCCGGACCTCGCTCCCAGTGATTTCCATCTTTTCCTACACCTCAAGAAATTCCTGTCCGGTCAGCGTCAGCGTCAGCGTTTTGAGAATGAAAGAGAGGCGGAGATGGTTGTCACACAGTGGTTCCAATCCCAGGCGGCAGACTTCTACGACACAGGTATTCAAAAGTTGGTCCCACGGTATGACAAATGTCTCAAATCCGGTGGCGAATATGTTGAAAAATAGCTAGACACTTGCTGTATCTGTTGCAATAAATATTCCCATGAAATTGTGTTTTGTTTCTGTAAACGGCCCCAGGGAAACTTACTTTAAGGACGAGCCTCGTACATAGGAAATATATTATAAACGGAACAGCCACATTAGTTTACAGATGTGTTAAGATCAATAAAATCTTTTCGGACAATCAGCCTCGTCAACAGATTACCGTAGTAAGCCGACGTTTCGGGAACCAGTTGACGCGGCTGTTTGCCCGAGAAGATTTTATTGATTGTACTCGCCGCGAAAGTCTCAAATCCTATATGTGTTAAGGTGTATGGGATTTCTTGTAGTTATCATCACCACCATCACGCTCAGTGATCCTCTTGTTACCAAGACACGGCGTGTCCTCAGACCGAGGATGGAAGTCTGCAGGTGGGAGTTAACTTTAAAATGGGCGATTAATTTACACCACACTGCATAGCGAAACATGCCAGAAGACAGTAATCTTCAGGGTCGGATCTTATAGAAGTGGTCACGTCAGGATAAAATGACAAGCTCTTGTGAACACGTCATTGAACCTTTGTCTTCCATATAGCAGAGATTATTTCACGAGATGCGTAATTATCATATTTTGAAGAAAGGTTCTGCATCAGGGACCTATCATGTCTCAAATACGTCTGGTGGGGAGTTCAACGCCATTATCCGACGAGCAGCTGCCTAGTTCTGTTCGAGTGACGTTAAAGGCGGCATTAAGGTGTTTTCTGGTGGCGAAACACCTCTAGAGCGTCATTATCCAGGTTTCAGAAATAACTTCCTAGTCGGCTCCTTGTTATTCAGGTGAGTTAAGATCAGAGTATATCATCACCTGGCGTCCTGTACTTACAGACCTCGTAAAGAAACAAGTTTCTCAGCATATATTCATGAAGTTGGTTGTAAAATCTGATTTTCGTAACTTTGTTTCTCTGAAGGAAACGTAAAAAAATAATCGTGGAACTTGTTAATAGCAACAAATTTTAAGATAAATATTTTTTCCTAAATAATCCGTAATTAATTAAATAAATAAATTCGAATAGGCAAATTCATATGAAGCGATAATCTGTGTTTTGAAATTCGGACATGTCGTAGGTATTTTTCTCTCCTTGAGGCTTAGGCACACGAGAGAGTCGAACGAACATTACTGATTCTGTCCTATTGCACGTTCAGTTTTGCTTAACGTTTCGTATAAATTTTGTGTATCTGTTTGAATGTCCCCATTAATAACGTTTGAACCAACAGAAGAATTTAACAATACGTGACGGTGGTTAGTGGTTAAAGTACTAACTTATTATTCAGAAGGTCTTGGTTTGGTCCCAAAAATTACCACTAAACTTAATATAAAATAAGTTTAGAAAAAATTTTAATATGATGTTAGTGATGAAGGCTTGAATAAAATTAACTCTTGAAACGTCGTATCTATCAAATACATCTCAGACAATGGGCAATGCCCAGCATCATATTGGTGTAAAGCATCAAGAATTAGCACATGACTTTATAGATATATAACATGTGCCTCCCCTTTTAATAACAATTTTTTTTACAATCCCTACATTAATAACGTAATGAACTGTTTGATTATTCCTGTTCTGTGTTCCACTTTTTTGAGTTCGACTAGTGCAACTTTCTTCTCTTATTTGCATCTTACTCCTGTCAGACACATGCAGATAATTGATTTTCTTAAACACGATACCTTAACATAAAAATTCGAATATCGTATTTCTGTTATTAATATTTATCTCTAAAATGTCATTTCATTAGTAGGCTGCGATTAGGAAAATTAAAATTTTGATTTGAGCTTTGTATAAAGTATAGATATATTCAGCTGCTACACTCCAAAATTAGGCATAACTCTCACTTCTGATCCCCAGTAACATATTTAATCGAAATCCACAGGAAGCTATCGTGAGTAAAACATGTTGACGGAGAGACGGACTTTCGAATAGACAGATCGATACATTCCCCCCCCCGTTTGTGCTCTTCATGGAATAAATATATACAAAATATAAGTCCACTGCATATAAAACCAAACAAAATGTTTTATTAAAATTAATGGTACAGTAATATGAAAAATTACGTGTAAATTGTTTATTATGATAGGCCTATTTATTTAAAATAATATCCCCTTCACTATTCTGCGTGAATAAACATGGTTAGGTAACAAATAATTGAACAACGACGTATGTAACTGTCAGAAATAAATCATAATGTAACGTCTGTTTATTATTGATTCTCCTTTTTAAGGGCTGGTCACAGGTTACTACTACTCTGTCACCAAAGGGCCATAACTGCTTACCGCAGCGCCTCTGTTTGAAATAAAAACTAGTTAATATCAGAAAGGATATTACATTGATAAAATCTTAGATGGATCAATTCAACATTTATCACGCAATTAAAGTGGTGATATAACAACTATAATCGTGTAGTTCAGACCTCACTAAAATCTCATTCATTTAGGATAACAGTGGAATATGTCTCTGTACTTAGTAAAATCACATTTAGTTCACTATTTTGAAAGCCTTCACCACTGGTCATACCGGATCATTTAATTTAACGAGAAAACGCAGAAAATTTTTAAAAGAGATTCAACGAAGTTAATAAGCTATTCTGCTCATTTTTCTTTGACAAGGGATTCCCCCGAGCATTAAGAAAGCTTTGACTGTATTTCGGCACCATACCATTGAGGCGTATAGAGGGGAAATGATTACAAGTTCCACTCATTCTTTACTTTGTCTCTAGAAAAAGGCGAGTGTTTAGCTTGACAGTCCCCTGAGGAAAGACCCCATCCCCCAATAACCTATGGGCCCAGACCTAGTTCTAATCTTCCAGTCTATGGTCAATGACTGGGTTAACGGGACTGGTTACTTATTTGCAAAATATTTCTCTATAAAAATGACTGGCGAAAGAACGGACGACCGAAGTCTGATTCTCGACATGGGCAATAAGGATTCTATTCGAGAACGTGTACGAGAAGTCTCTAATCCCGGGAAGTCCCTAACCCAATGAGATTCTTTTGTTTTGAAGAAATACGTATTGAGTGTGGAAATAATTACTTCCAACTTATCTAAACGCCTAAATGAAACTATGCATGCCTGAAGGGATAATGTAAACTTAAAATTTGTTCCCTTCACAGACGTTTAGTGGTCCGTTCAAAAGTTGTACATCAGATATGGCATATTCGGAAAATTTAAGAGACGCTTTCAATACAACATAATGTCGGCCACTAGATCAGATTCTGAACCACTTATATCCAATTTACAGTACGTAACATATACCACTAAGATAACCCAGAAAACCCTATTAATTTTGTTACTCATAGACTATTCGTGTTACGTTAGTTTTTAACTTGTAACAACTAGAAATTTGGTGCCAGTTTTAAACTTTTCTATTTGACTGCTCGGGAAATAAATGATTTGCAGAACTTTTCATACTATTGAATTAGGTAGGCTACGTCTTGATTCAGCTCAGAGTGGAATCCGGCTTTATGCCACTTATGCGTATCGCCTGCGTTTTCTCTTCTTGCCCGTGTAAGAACTCCATTTATAACAGCCGCCAACACCTCTTGATATTCATCTGTTTCCGCTCGCTTCGCCGTTGTTGTAATAATAGCTCTGGCAGAACATCTTGCTTATATTCTTAGATAAGGGGAACTTTAGTCAGGTTTCTATTCCAATTAAATAATACACCATAAGGTTCAATCTTTGTTTTCTGAGAGAGTCTAATGCCTTCCATTCTATTTATCTGGTATCTTAAAATCTGAAACTAGTGGAAAGGGCCCGTTAGCATTCACCCCTTACCCCTTTCCTCCGTTTCCTTAGTTATTTTTACCTTTATCTCCCCCTCCTTTCACCAAGATTACTCACCTAACACTTCGAACTCAAAATATAACACAAATTACCAGCCATGTATAAGATTGATGTTTGTACGACGGTAAGAACGATGTTCTGGGTTTAGGCGACTTGTAGATTCGTCAGTAAATACCAACATTTCTGAGAAACACATTGTCTCCATATTCAGACCTGAAGATAGAGGCAGTATTTATCTGCGAAACGTTGGTATCTACCGACAAGTCTACACGGTTCCAAAAACCAAAAATAATATTATCATAAAAATTATCAGACGTTTAATGTACTAGGGCCTGTGTTATTCTAATGGTTTCTTTATCCACATTAGAAGTATTTCTAAAACCTGCCTGATGACAACAGCATTAATAAAATAGAACTTTTGTTTCTTAGTGTCATTACTGGGCCTCTGTTATCGTAGCTAAACGTTCATCAAAGCAAGGAAACATGAAAAGTTCTATGTCATATACATGGTTCGTATTCTGGTCATTTTTTTTTATTTTCAGTTTCCCGCCATGTTTTTCTCATTAACAGCCCGTAATAATTTCTAATTCTTCCCATCAAAAGTGCATGTCAACAATTATAACTGTCTGTATTTTACACCCCTAAAGGTAATAGGTGAGCTGTATGAATTACAAAGTTTCTCATCATATAATTTATTATCCTAAATTTACCAATAGCATAATCTAGTCATTGGTAAAAATAGAGCAAGGATTAGGGGCAGAACTTAAAAGCCTGATTTAATATTGCACCGATTCCCAATCAAATACATTTGGTATTGTTAATATCGTATTATATTTAAATAATATAAGTTTATAATTCAACAACAAATTTCCGGTTATCTAGGGCAGTGGTATTCAACCTTTTTTGTTCGCATACCCCCAGATACAATTTCTCTTCAACTTTGTACCCCCAAAGTTGTTGGTGTATAATTCAAGTTATACATAGTATATAGTCTACATCTAAAATAAATTAAATAAATTACATTACTGATTATTCAGAGTTTATCATAAATTTTTTTTTTAAATTTCATGTACCCCCTAAAATGTCTTCGCGTACCCCCGGGGGTACGCGTACCCCAGGTTGAATACCACTGATATAAGGGGTTGATGTTCTGGACTCGTGCGCATTCCTGACTGTAGGACATTAAAAAGTGAGAGAATGGAGAGCGGAGTACATTTTATATCAGGTTTCTTGGAAATCGATCAATTGATTTCAAAAGTTGAAACAAAACGCGCGTTTTTGCAAGAATCCACTTTTTAGCTTAGCCACATCTGTGTCCACATGAAATAAATCGAGAGCGACCAAATGGATTACCATTAAATCTTAAATTGGAAAGCTTTATTAAAATTTGTCGATAAATTAATTTTTTCTTTAAATCAGTCTTCATATAATTTTAGGGAGGGAAGTACTGAAAAGAGATAGACTTTCCAGTATATAAAATCCTTACTGAACCGTATGTAATATCCTTCTTGGTTTGTGTTTCAGTTTACTTAAATTTCATTAGCTCATCACCAATGAATCAATCTGTTTCCGAACACCCAGTAGTTTTCTTTATAGTGTTTAATAGTGACTTCTGTCTAACAAACGTTTATAACAGCAATGAATCCTCCTCAAACAAAACGCATAATTTTCTCCAGTTCACAAGTTATGCCCGCCTATCAGGACATTAAATAAATTATGTGTACTCGAACATTTAGAGCCTTCCTTCGTACTAAAAACAAACGACAGTAATTAAGAGAACAGATAAATGGGGCCTGATGATAACAAGTTACATATTACGTTTTTCTGCAGACGGGGCATTTGGCAGAGAAAATATGGACCGAGGTTCGGAGAAATATTGCTCTATGCCGCCATTAATCTTACTTCGTGGAGGAGATATTTTTCTGAGCCTCAGGCTGCGTTCGCATCCCCACACCCTTCTAGTTCTTAGTTTAGAAATGCGTTAGTTAAGCTTGCAAATTTCCCTGACAGGACGAAGCGGTATCTTGATTTGTCACGACCAGCTGTTAAACACTGCGTCTGTTAGACAGATGATTGAGATGTCTCGAAATATAACAATTTGAGAGTCGGATTACATCCTTGTCGTAGACATATTTTAACTCGTACAGGCATACCTCGTTTTATTGCGCTCCGCAGATATTGCGTTTGTTACAAATTGAAGGTTTGTGGCAACCCTGCGTCGAGCAAGTCTATCGGCGTCATTTTTCCAACAGCATGTGATCACTTCGTGTCCCTGTGTCACATTTTGGTAATTCTCGCAATGTTTCTTTAGACATAATGCTATTTCACACTTAATAGACTACAGTATAGTGTAAACATAACTTTTACATGCACTGGGAAACCAAAACATTCGTGTGACTCGCTTTATTGCGGTGGTATGGAACCGAACCCGCAATATCTCCGAGATATGCCTGTATGTGTCATGGTGTATATTTGGACCTAAGAGAGATAATGTTATAGGAGGTTCATAAAGAATGCATAATGAAAAGCTACTTAAATTACACTGCTCCTGAAATATTATTAGGGAGGTAAAATTGAGGTTGAGATAAGCTAGGCAGGTAGAGGACATGAGGGAGACGATAAAGGCTTGAAAAGTTTTGGTTTGAAAGCCTGAAGGGAAGAGACCACTCAGAAATAGATTTTTGTAAGTGTAGATTTGATAAATTTTGACTCAGCATAGGGATCAGTTTTGTGAACACGGTAATTAACTTTCGAGGACAGATAAGTCAGCACAGAGACTGGCTGAACGGCTGTGATTAGATTCGCGAGAGAGAAAGAAATTCCCTCTTCGCCATCAAGACAAGGCCGGCTCTGGAGCCCACTAAACCCGTTCAAGAGGCACTTTCTTAGGGTATCAAGCGGAAGGAACAAGCAAGTCCACCCTTCTCCACATCACGTGGCTAAAGCACAGGGCGAAGTTTCCACTCGACTTATAATTCGCATATTAGCCAATAAACAAATAACGTAGCCAGATGTATGCACGTAGCTTATTTGTATTATGTTCGGCGTTCTCCAATTGTTTATCTATAGTAATATTTTATAAATCATGCAAGAATTATTGAATAGCCTCATAGGAGACTGCATATCGTTCTATCCTACAATAACCCTGATGAAGTGTGTTAGTGTTAGACTACTTTATCAGATTGCTAGTAATCATTCGTCCTGATAGAATTTTAGCAATTAGGCTGCTCTTATACGTTTCATTGCATAATTAGCCTCGTGGATAATTATTATTGATAAGGCAGTGTAAACCAGATTTATAAAATGCAATAATTTTAATATAAATACTATATTAAAATACCCACATAATTCGATTACGTTAATGGTAATACAGTACGCGAGATGAGCCGGGATAGCTCAGTCAGTATAGTGACTAGCTACGGGCTGGACGGCCGGGGTTCGATCCCCGACGGGGGCAGAGGATTTTTTCCTCTAGCCTCTGCGTCTAGACCGGCTAGTACGCGAGAATTTCTTTTCACAAAAGGGGTTATAATTTAGGATTTGAGACTTTCGCGGCGAGTACAATCAATAAAATCTTCTCTTGCAATCAGCAGCTTTAACTGGTGACCGTAGTAAACCGACGTTTCGGGAAAAAACTCTGTCCTCATCTTCAGGGTTCTGGCGACTTTCGAGGATTCAGTCATATCAGAACTCTGAAGATGGTGACAGAGTTTGTTCCCGAAACGTCGGTTTACTACAGTAACCAGTTAACGCGACTGATTGCCCGAGAATATTTTATTGATTGGGTTATAATTTGTGTCATAAAAACACAATCCATTGGCATGAACAGTGGTCGCCAATATTAATAGGATCTGAATAAGAATTGCGCCTGCTTGATTAAATATATGTCGATGAATTCTATAGAACTTAAACTAGACCAGAATGAATCGGGAATATTGCTCCGTGTAGTGAAAAGCTATTGAAGATTGAGGCGTTACGTTCCTACGGAAACTTAGTATCCACATTCAAAACAACACTGCTTCACAGCCCAGAAGTCCGCATCTGATAAGTACCTAGTCTGCGATGTTTAATTTTATGGTTTGTAGGAAAAAAAATTCAACTTATTTCGATTACATTTGGTATTTATTTTATACCTAAATTTATCATTTTGTTGAATTTCGGTACATATCAATCCAGTATACCCCCTACTTTCTTGGCTGAATGACAGTCAGCTGTTAAAGAAGATTTCGTTATAACCCCTGCTTTACATGAAGATGATATTTTTTCAAAAACGTTTAATCAGATTAAACGTTGACTCGTAATATAAAATGTGCATTTCATTAACATCTGCATTTATTTTTAATACATTTTTAGATAAAATATATATTTTACAGAAAAAATAGAAAATATTGTTCATGAATTAATGGGGTTTGGTTCCTCCAGTTTGGCTTGCCTTGGAACTGTGAATTTTATGTTAAACCTGTTTGTGGGTCCTCCCACTGCAAAGAAGTTAACTTGATCTCGACGTTTCAGAGTACAATACTGTCTCTACTATCCCTGATGATATGTACCCAAGAACAGGTCCGACATCAGTAATAAATCGCCTTCAGAGCTTAAAATCAATTATAAAAATAAACTTGTATCCTGAATTAACTAACTCCAAAACAAATTAAATATTTAAAATCACAAAGAGAGCTTCTGTAAAACATTCAAAGTTTTTGGGGATGCTTAAGTTTGCTTTAAAAATTCTCCCAGCAGAAAATCTAAAGGGATTTACCACGCAGCCGACGACAAAGGGTAGGCACCAAGAACAAGAAACGAACGGGTTAGAACGACAGTGTCTTAACTCGCTTCTGTTCTTGAATTTCAAAATTCCCCTGAGTCAAAACACAACTGACCACAGAAAACCCAACCGGCTTCACTACCTATCGAAAATACGGAGGCGATAAATGTAATGGAAAACTATAAATATTGAACAATTTTATTTTCTGTACTCAAATGAGTACCTATATATATTGTGTAAAAAATAATTGTGGTAAAATGATTTAAAAGTAAGGATGTAGGGGTTGCTCAGCACCCCCTGAAATTGTCAGTGGGTGCCCGAGCCTCAGGGTACCCACATAATCACTTCCCATGCCTGTGCGTCACTCTTGTTAATTCAAATTAAAGTTTCAGGTTCGTCGATCAGGGTCCCGTTTTATACTTAAAGTGTTTTTACACCGAAGAGATTAAATTCAAAATGGCTGCAACAGTAAGAAAAGAATTATTTCATAAGATACGGAAACATAACTTGAAATTTATATGGAACGTGCAATGGATTCTTTTAGCATTCTGCGGCCCTCTTTTCACAATCACACAAAAGGAAATGAAATCTTCTGAAGTAAAAAAGAACGGAGAAAATAAGTCACGTCTTTTCTACAGACGGTAGGCCTAATAATAGATTTTAACTCCGTCCTGGCGTCGCTTCAAAACAAAGGCGTCGATATAATTCAGCCACATTTCATTTAAGCGTCTCTTCTCTTCATTACATTCACCGCCTTCATAGAAACCCGTGTTGTGATATTCCACGATGCTTTGTCAGTTCATGGAACCTGAAGATTCAACAGATTCAACCAGCTCAATCTAATAAACCTCTTCATTAAAATGGATTTTAGTATTATGCTTTTTCCCTTTGTCTCCTTTTTCACGAGATGTGCTTAGTAAGATTCTATACTCTTCCCAGAACCGTGGCAGTATCAACAGAGAAATATAAACATCAGTTTTTCTCCAAACAGGCCTCTGCTTTAGACTTCCTTCTCAGTAGAATGGCTAACAACTTTTCTTCGTATTCTAAACCAGTGGTATTCAACCTTTTTTGTTCGCGTACCCCCAGATATAATTTCTCTTCAAATTTGTACCCCCAAAGTTGTTGGTGTATAATTCAAGTTATACATAGTATATAATCTACATCTAAAATAAATCAAATACATTACTGATTATTCAGTGTTTATCATAAAATAATATATATATATATATATATTTTTAAATTTCACGTACCCTCTAAGATGTCGTGCGTACCCCCGGGGGTACGCGTACCCCAGGTTGAATACCACTGTTCTAGAGGCCCCAGGTTCGATACTCAACTCAAAGGGAGGCTATCAGGTGTTTTTTTTAAGTTTGTCTTAATTTATTAAGGTAAATTAATGGGTATTATCTTAAAACAGGCCACGACTACTTCTTTTCCCATTCTTTAAAATTCATTTTTAATAGTCAACCTTCCACTCGGCTTTGTGTTACTGTTCAATTAAAATTTTACTTCTTGGAGAAGAATCCTGCTTGAGAATTTATTGAGCTAGTTAAGAAATTCTCCACTTCGTCGTCATGTTCGCAAGAACCCTCCAACGGTCCCTGTTCAGAAGAATCCAGTCTACATCCTATTATATTCCATCTACATCTAGTTCGCCCAAGTGGACTCTTTTCTTCAGGATATGTAATCAGTATTTTGTATGAATTTCGTATCTCTTCTGTATACATTTCAAAGCATCTTTAATGAAACTGATAACTGTCTACAGCTGATGGAATCTGGGAATTCTTGTTATATAAAGTCAGCTTGTCAAAGGTATATTTATCATTTTCGTCACAAGACTCAGGCAGTGATGGAACTCAATGTATCACCGTGATTGACCTCAATTCAGTGTAATGTCCTTTCATTTCAGGACAGTCCTGATCTTGTTAAGACGTTATATTAAATTGCATCACATACATGTCGGAAGCGTTCATTTAGAAATCTAGAATTTCTCAGTAGAATGTGACGTGAAAAATATCTCCAGTTAGCGAGGTGTGTTTCGCGCGAAATAAGTATGAGATGAACTGAAACTCTAATTAGACCCCTGAGTAAAATGAAAACAAAGCTACAGCCTGCTCATTAAGAAGTAACACTTCCTACTGTAATGGACCGGACTAGCTGTACGGTTATTTAATTTGGATACTGTATCATGCGCTGTCTAAGCAATAACATGACAGCTACCGGAGAAGTGATTGTAATACTTGTTTTTATCTACGGCCGTGGTTAAGAAAGTATTGTGCTTCGTTCCTCCCTCTACGTCTTATTATGGTTTTTCGTTTCACATTCTATACACGTCAGACTAGGAAGAATTGTACATTAATAATTATGCAATTTAATTTTTTCACAATTTCCATTAATACAGATTCCGACTACGTTAAATCTGTCACACATAATCTCAAAGTTTTATAATATAGTTACTATATATGTTATTGTTAATATAAAATAATTTTTTCATAGACTACAAAATGTTTTTGCATGTTTATGATATTTATCCATATATTATTCACATCCATAATTTTAGTAGTTTATTATTCATCGCCATCAAACCATAAACTCTAATAAATGTTTTTCGTAACAGCCCTGTTGACGTTTAACATTCTGCAGAGGTAAGATTTGAGGTTTTTGCGGTGGTGTATCCGAAAATGACTGTCTTGTTATTCTGCAAAGTACGAGGTGCGATCGGAAAGTTTCAAGACTGTGTCAATAGAGGGCGAACTGGATGTAGTACGAGCTTCTGCCTTTAGGGGGTGCGGCCTACATTCATATTAAATCAGTGTGCCAGCCGGTATCATCGAATTAGCATTTGTTGCTTAGTTACGGGCGTTTTGGTAGTGCATTACACCGACTCTCCTGCGATTTCGGAATGGCGTGTGCATCAAATTTTGCCAAAGACTTGCCAAAACGGCTACGGAAATCTATGAAATGCTAAAGCAAGCATTTGGGGAGTCCGCAATGGGTCATGCACAAACTTTTGTGTGGCATTCACGTTTTAAAAATGGCCGAACCTCTGTCGATGATGACGAGCGTTCTGGACGACCATCGTCGAGCACAACGCCCGAAAATGTTACGAAGATTCGGCAGGCCATTCACGCAGATCGACGTCGTACCATCAACGACTTGTGCGACATTGTTGGGATAGGCTATGGGACCTGTCAGCTGATTCTAAAGGCACAACTCCACATGCGACGCTTCCTGTCTGAGGACCAGAAGCAGAATCGACTTCTCGTTTGTCAGGAGCTCAAAGATCTTACAAGAACCGACCCCAACTTCCTTTCTAAGCTCCGTGTGACTTCTTCCTCTTCCCAAAGATGAAAATTCAGCTAAAGGGAAGGAGATTTGAGACGATAGAAGAGATTCAGGCAGAATCGCAGATGGTGCTTGACAGGCTGACAAAGAAAGATTTCCAGGGATGCTTCCAGGCTTGGCAGCGGCGCTGGGATCGTTGTGTTCACTCCCAGGGGAACTACTTCGAGGGTGATGGATGAATTTAATACCTGAGATACGTGTACGGGTTTTTATAGGCGCAGTCTAGAAACTTTCCGATCACACCTCGTATTACGTTGGCAACACCTGCATGTCTTTTCTTTTAAGATCTATTATTGTAGGAATTTTAAGACATTAAATAGTGCTCACAAATTCGCCCGGCGAAGTTACTGTAGTGCTTGATCAAGCTGGCTTGTTTTTTTTTTATTAAAATCCATCTGTTGATTCAAAAGTTACTACGGAGGACTCGGACACACGCACGTATCTCAATATTTATTACAAAAATTGAAACGTAGACTAAAGGGAAACTTTAGCAAAACTGCTTGTGTACATCCCAAGGTGCTGATAAATATGTAACTAAATAAGAGATCGCCGCCACTTCCACGTGCTCCATCTCCTGCAGAAATATTTATCCCCCTCCCCCCCCCTCTACCCCTCCCCAGCACACACTTACAGACTCAAAAGCCAAGTATCATTGACGTAATAGTGGCTTATGTAACTGCAACTCATTCTTACGTACAGAAATATAGCTGTTGTATTTTGTTTTTATGGTTTTATTCAGTCCCTCAAGGAAATTTTAGCATAGTAATAGATTATTACCTCGTGTTTCTACTTTATTATCAGTGATTTATTCATAATGATACATAATCCAAGGCTGTACGACCTAAGCAGCTGGGAAAACATTAATTTGATCTACTAAAATAAGTAAATTAAAATGAATCGGTATAAATGAACACAATACGCGTCCGATATTATTCAGAGTATTTATTTGTGAATTGTTTAACGACACTGTCAGAAGCTCGGATTGCATAGCGTCTAATGATGATAAATTTATAATTAATTGTAAAGAAGCGGTCATTTTACTTGCCTGGAATGAATAAGAAAAACCACGAAGAGCCTGTCAGGATAGCTGGTCTCCGAGTCTAAGTTTGAATCGAGAACCTCCCAAACACGAAACAGGACCTATTACCACTCGTCCGTAAATTTCGATTCCTCGATGAAGGTCCTCCGAAACAAGGACGAAAAATACGGACGGGCACGAGCTTCACAAAAATGTTTATAATGGTTTTAGACACTTCACATATAACGCCATCTTCCTTGTTTCAAATTTTAAGTTTTCTGTCATTTTTAGGTACAGATATACTAGCAGGGTTCCCGTATTATTCATTATTATTATTATTACTACTACTACTCTCCCTAAACCCAAAATCTTTCCCGAGACACTCAAATCCAACTTTCGTGTTTGTGATCTTAATTTCTGTAAGCTCCTTGCAGAAACAATTTTGTTCTTTGCTTTGATCTGTCTAGCTTAATTTCCGAGCTACAGAAAACTGTCCTAGACTCGAATCCAGGACAGTTTTCAGGGTTATGGTCGTTATTCCAATCTCCTAGTTGAAACAATTTTACTCTTCATGATGTCCTTTCATCGTGCTTAGTTTCCAAGACACATAAACCACCCTCACCTAGTTTCGAACCCGGGACACGTTTCCGGAGTTTTGATATTTCTAAAATATCTTCCTGGTCTCAAGGAAATAACATGTCAAAATTTTATGCAAATCGGTTTATCAGTTCTCGAGCTGTAGGCGAACACACACAATTTTACTTTTACATTCTAGATGGAAAATGGAGAGATGTGTGTGTGTAAGCTGGGCACGTGCTCCAGCCCAGAACACGGAACACACAGCCATACAGAATCTGAGTCACCCTCTACGTAAATTCAAATCGGGAAATTTGGTTGCTTGCTCTTAACCCGATAAGAAACTTCAGTGTTACGAAAAATAGCCACCTTATGCTTTCTGCCCATCAATTAAGTGGTACGCATGTTATTAAAGTTGGAATCTAATCGTGGCAACGTTCAATCAGGTTTCTGTCTCCCTACGCTCACGGTCCATCGCCTGTAATGGGAATACCATTTCAGCAGGTAACAGGAGGACGCGGTGCGGAAAACACCGTTTAATCACGGTGACTACCTCGCCTGACCCGTGTCACAAACCTGACGGCACAGCCGTGGCTACTACTCCCTAGCTTATTTATTCTCAAACATTCCGTAACACTCTTTGAATGGGGATTTTAGTTTTATGGATGAATTCATGCCTAGGTTCGTCTTGAAGTTTTATAATTCTACTAAAATATTGTTATTTTCACACGAATTTAAATACATTAGTTCTTAATACGGCGTAGAAAATTAATTTCGTGGTTTAGGGTATTTCTTCAACATTTGTTGTTACGCACATCCTCATTGTAACCCTCACAAAAACCAGCAATTGGACCCTCTACTGGAGCTGCTCAGTCTTTACGAGCTATTTTAGCAAACTTCCGTTTGAATATTATCTTAAATTTAGATTTTAAATTATGTAAAAATGAAGATACAAACACCGCTAAATGAATTTCTGTTGACTGGCTAATTTATTTAAGTGTTTTAATGATGCAAAATCTCTCTTAAAAAATGTGATCTCCTTTCACTTACATAAAAGCGCACACGTACGTGACTAGCTAAACAACTGTCAGGTCTTGAAGGGATATTTTGAAGTATTGGGTTATTTATCTAAATTAGCAATTTAGCCTGTCAGAAAATCAGTTATCAACGGTTTCCTCCTTTGGTTATGACGCTGTTTCAATTTGTAAGTACATTAAAGCCTTTCAGAAAAACATGCTATCACCATCTACAGGCTCAGTATTTTTTCTGGAAAGTTGGTATCTGCCTGTGAGACCATTTCGAGTCACAGCCCACAAGAACATCGACATCTTCACCACCATGAGAACCTCAGAATTCACGTTAATTACTTAACTTGATAGGTAGGCAGGAAATTACTGAAATTAAACTCCTGAAATAGATATCTACAAATGGTTTATGCAGAAATGTATGTGGCCTAGTTCAAGAATAGGTAGAAATATTGCAGACTCAATAAGGATAAAACTGTAAGATTTCCGTGGACTTAAATCTTAATCATCTTCCGGAAAATTAATTTGCGTCTCCTACATTTAGAATCAGTGTTTTACCATTAAGATATGAAGGTATAAAAAATAACAAAAACAAATGCATCCCTTATTAAAATAATCACAATATTGGAACCGAAATTTTGGTCAATTCCCACATCACTGAAAATAAAAAGTCCCAAGCGTAGTCCTTCAAAAACAGACATTAATCTGCTATTACTACAAAGCGGTTTAAATGGTCAGAGCTATTACATGTTAAGTTACTATGTCACTATTCAAGCGTTTATGCTGTTTTTTAAATTTATGAATTGGCGTAAAATTAGACAGAGAAACAATGAAAGCAAAATAAATCTATACAACGTAGAATGTTGTGGTCGTATAAAATGAATGAGGCCATGTGAATTTCCCTCACTTTCTACGAGGTGATCGACAGGAATTTCTTACTCGATGCTACTAATCACACCGGTCTCCTCGTTTCTAATTAGCTGTATGAGAACGATAAACCTGTGAGCATATGAAAACCTAAATAAGAAGGAAATGTAATGTCTAAATTTCTCCCGTGTTCGTGTCACTATTTTAAAACATACCTTCGTAATCAATTATAATAAATGTAATAATTATGTCAGTTTGTCGTTCGAAAGCCTGCCAAAAAGTAATCTGTACTGCAGTTTCGTCAGTATGGCTGAAGCAAAGTTGGTTATGCTTGTTTAACTATCGACTAATTACGTCAGCAATTTAATCGCATGTAACGAACTCCCACCCACAAGCAACAAATCGTCACGGAAACTCTGAGGTTCATTCAGATGGTTCGCAGTAAACATGTCTCAGCACCAACTTGCATTGAAGTTGGACTTGCAGAGAGAGATGTCATTTCAAACGAGAATACCGCACATAGACAAGTTTCAGAAAGCGATTTTATTAGTTTCCCTCACATCCAGCGTAGCAAAGGACACTCATAGCAAAACAGCTGTCTCCACATAGAGGCAGTCAGATGTTATTTACCTGATAAATAAATTCACTGTTGTCATATAATCTGATAAAACATCAAAATCTTGTCATTAATGAATCATATTCTCAACTATCAAATCTAAAACTTCTTGACGATGGTGAAGAGTCAATTGAATAAAAATTTTCTTGGATATTATCCATCGTCTAGTAAATATAAAACGTAAAACGACGTTTCGGAGATGGGACTCTATCTCCGTCTTCAGGTATCTCAGTAGGAACCTGAAGACGGAGATAGAGTCCCATCTCCGAAACGTCGTTTTACGTTTTATATTTACTAGACGATGGATAATATCCAAGAAAAATTTTATTCAATATTCTCAACTAGTTAAGAGATTTTCACATAACAGTGGCTTCTTTTACTATTTGTCTCATTCTCTGATTTCTAGGGATTCTTCATGATGAGGATTTATAGCCAAATTTTGTCTTCCCTGTTCATATTGCATGCTCGGCCAATTTGTACTTCCTTAATTTAATAACATTTTCAGTATAAAGTTTAGGTTATAAATCATTAAGGTCGGCGTTTCGTAACTTTCTGATCTACTTTGTGGTTTGCGCCTATTTCATTTATGAACAGTTATTCGTGTTAGAATTTTGTTTTTAAACACCTCATATCTCCATTATTCATTCACGTTTTTAAGAACAAAGGCACGACACGTGGCACTGTATTTCATTCATGTTTTGTAAAGGATGCAATAAAACACAAATCATTGCCTATTTAACAGCATCAATTTCCGGAATGTAAGCGTTGTATTCATATGCCCCTGTAACTAATGTTACTCTTTATTTAAAACTATCATTCTAAAATTCTAAATTCCCGATATTTTGAAAAAATAAATTAGTTTGTTAATCAGTTTTTTTAAAACTTGCCGGATCTAATTTCATCATAACTGAACGAAACATACGTATAACATTGAAAAGGAAAGCTAATCCTATTATAAATTCTGAAGAAATGTAGGGATAAAAACAAGTGAAGAGGATTCCTGACGCGCGCCCGACACATATATATCAATATCTATTTTTATCTTGAAGTTTGTGAGTCCATGAGACGTAATTTAAAGACATTTGTCTGAAATGCTGGAAGCGATAAATGAACTCGTGTAATTCTGCCCCTGCATACACCACAGAAATGCAACAAGAGACAGAGTTATGTATTTGTAAGCAAAGGGGATCACATTGAACTAGAAATAAGAGGCAAATTGGATTTGAGAAAAGCAATTAAAACTCACAAAGGTTTTGCAGAATTAATAAGGATTTTGTGCTCCCGGGGATAAAATGAAGAAAAGGATTCACTTCTTTGTATTACAGGGTGTTTATTAAGTAGGCTGGACCTACGCAATTAGTTGACAAACGCCCTACACGTATACAGCCTTCTACAGAACTTCACGTTTCTCAGCAACAACTCAACACACAGAAATTATGCGCGCGACTTAAAACATGTACAATCCGAACCAAAGTGAACGGTCATGTCGCGAGAAACGAAACTATTATTCAACAGAACGCGTTGCTATGCAATCTTACCATTCTCTTTATTGTCCAGATACTTTAGAACCCTCACATGCCAGATAATCACTGGTCTTTGTAGGGATATGCCTCGGTTATGGGCTAGAAATTAATTTATAATATTATTATTATATTGATCTGAATTTAATACGCATCGGAGAGAGGTCTAGACGAATATGCAAGGATAGGATACGAGAGTGCGAACAGAATTTATGTGGCTCAGGATATAGAGAAGTTTGATATTTGGGTGTTTCCGGGTTCAAATCTCGACCCAACGACCGGGTACCCTGCCTGGCGTATGTCGTACCTTTTCTATATTATTCCAGACAAAAGCCGGGATATTTTCTTAAATTAGGGTACAATCGTTT
>NW_019059894.1:85370-104061 GCF_000696155.1 Zootermopsis nevadensis
ACCAACGTTTCAGAGGTCATACTGCCTCCATCATCAGGGCGATGAGTATGAAGATTTCTGTCTTCTGGGTTGTTGCGCTGTGTAGTCTGGTCGATGTTAACCAACGTTTCAGAGGTCATACTGCCTCCGTCATCGCCCTGATGGCAGTATGACCCCTGAAACGTTGATTAACATCGACCAGACTACACAGCGCAACAACCCAGAAGACGGAAATCTTCATACTCACCGCTGTGAGAACCTCAAGTCTTACATAATGGAGGCGCTTTGGGAGAACAGAAGGTATATCTGATACTCTTCCTTGACCCCGAAACTATATGGAGATGAGTCGTCAGGGTCACGATTCTGTCGTTTTTTTATCCCCGGGGAAATGGCTCCCAGTTCCCTTTGTACAGGAGATTGGGTGGGTCCCAGAGTTGGTCTGGACGCAGAGGCTACAAGAAGAATGCTTCGATACTGATTGAAATACCCCAGCTCTTGTTTTATCAGGTATGCCATTCGACTTCCGGCCGGATATGTAAACTTGTCTTATCTTTCCACAGTTTTCCTCAGTATCCTTAGGCAATGCTGGAGTCTACGACCACGACAGTAAAAATCCCATCTCATTCTACGTTAGATAACCTGTGTATTTTGAAATGGATTCATTAAATAACTTAAGAACCAATCAGTCACAATTTCAAAGAGACCCTCGGGTTACAAGCCGCGACAGGTGACTGAATGGTCAATAAACCATATCTTCTGCCAACGTTTCGAGAACAATCTCTGCTCTCATCCTCAGGACTGCTGCGTAACAAATCTGATCCTTTGTAGCGCAGCAGCCCTGAGGATGACAGCAGATATTGTTCTCGAAACGTAGGCAGAATATGTGGTTTATTCATCGTTAAGCCACCTGACGCGGTTTGGAACCCGAGAGTCTTTCGCCAACTTAAGTCTCCGCGGAAGCTTCACTTTATACATAATTTCAAAGAGGTTTGGCAACAAAAATTCTGTATTTGTTTCTTGTCTCCACATCATATTTACAGCCTATGCGAAGAATAAGTCAGTAAATTCCTGGATATGTTATTGCTTCCGTCGTCCGCTTTTGGGGAACTGTTGTTCTTTCCGCAAATAAGTTGTGTACTTACGTCGTTAAACAGGCCAGCCTCCAATCCCAGGCTCAGGAACAGAACACCACCGATAATAACAGCAAATCGAATAACTGCATCCATTGTTTGCCAGAGCAAGAGAACTGCGAGTTCAACTTGAGTTATCTTGCACGCAGTGAAACATTTGCGGTCGGATGTACTTTTTCCTCGCAACTACAGCCACATTTGTGACGATAAACATTAACGCGAGCAGGCCTAGTGGGAAAATACATTATTCTAGTGACCATCTGGTGATTTTTGTGCAAAAGTTGTAGTAATTAAGGAATTTTAACAAAATTGAATCTTTAAACGCTTATTCCAAGTGGCAACATCCAGCTACTCTTTTCCTTTAAAAATAAATTATTTGTTCTTTCATATTTGGTTCTGTCAGTACATGGGTACTTAGAATAATTATAGACTACTCTTATCTTATGATTATGACACTTTCAAGGTCACTGAGATTGCAAGGACATTGATATGTTTAATATATTTCGCTGACCAAGATTTTATACATTGCTTGTACATAGACTTTCATTACTCTATGGATTGCATATTGTACATTTGAGAGAACTTTTAGCACATACGTGAATTGAACTATACATTCCTAAACGTATAAGCGAAAGAATCGAGGGTTTCACCACACAACGAGCTGATTAAATCAAAGTAACGTGGCCTGTATTTTTCTGACAGTCCCTGCTTCGAATCACAACGAAGGTAGTTCTGTAGGCAGTTAAGAAGCACGAGTTACAGGATAGTTCGAACTCGTTCTAGTATTATCACTAGGGTTCGGATGTTCATGACATGTCATATTTTTATTGGGGCTTCTATTTTGTTTCTAAACTGAAATTAAACAATAACTGGGTTACCCTGATCACAATTATGCTGTTTTTATTTCGCATATAAATGCATATTTAGGTCTTTTTTGGTCATATTTGTAGTTAAATGCATATTTTGGTTATATTTTGAGGATAAAATTCATATTTTGGTTATATTTTGGGTATAAAATTCTTTCTTAAAACCACATTTCTCAGGCATTTACAGTGAATCCTTCAAGATGCTAAAAGTGAAGTGTTCTGAAAGTGCGAAGTTAAGAGGTTTCGTTAAAGATTTCGGCGAGTAATATTTTAGTTCTGATGGAACAATTCTGTTCTGTAAACTTTGTGGTGTTAAAGTTACAGCTGGTTATTGTTCTTGTTTAAGGTGTAGAGAATGTAAAAAAATCAAATGAATCTTTTCCTGATGTTCAACCGTTTGGATGTTGTTTTGAATTTTCGGGGTCCTAAAATTATCATACCACTAGTTTTGATTATTCTCGCATCATAAATCTATCGACTACTGTATCGTGGTCGATTGTGGGTATTATCTGTGATTGGAAACCAGTATTGATGATAGTATGGCGGCAGTTAAAATAAGTGAAGACGTTATTGATCAAACTTTCGTTTAGTCATGTTACCAAGGTTCTGCAATAGAGTGTGGCGTAGAGGTACTGTAGTAAAGCTGGAAAGGCGTGTAAAATGTAGCACAATAGCTAGTGGATATACAACTTTTGCAGAGCGTGAAAGGTGCATTCTAACCAATGCAAGAGAGAGCAAGCAGGGTTATAAACAGATACGTTTCTGTAGCCACAATGGTGCAGTCAAGGGGTTAGTATTGTGCTTAAAAGTTTGATTGTGCACCGAATGAAACTATGATTTAATATTTATTTTCTTGGATGAAAGTCTGTTTCATTACTCTGTTTTTGAAATTATAGGTTATGTTGAATGTAGTGGGACCAATATTATTTTGAGCTTTATAATTATTTAACTGTACTGTGTCCATTTCGTAGATTATTATGTGATATCGAATATGAGCGTTTAGGATGAAGATGTTTGTCTGCTTACATCTTGAGAGTCTTGCCTGTGGATTAAAAGTTGGTACTGAGAAGAGTGAAATCCACTGTACTGTGAATTTTGTAGTTTCTCTTCCTAAAAGTTGATAACGTTGGAGCTTTCAGTTGTATGAAATGCCTGGTGCTCATGACCAGAGCACAGTTAGAGGCTGTCATGTCCAGGCATTCATACTCTTGATGCCTGAAATCCTGTTTGAAGTTTATTCGCTGCAAAGGCCTTGTTTCTTTCCCTTCAAGGCCACTAACACCACTTACATATGAACAAGTGTGTGACGAGACTCTGGAATCACTTGCAGAGTATTTTGAAATATTGGTCGAGGAAGCAGTCAACCTGAAGGCTGCTGATGTATCATACAGTGTAAGTAACAATGGTATGCTTTTGTCAGTAATATCATTCTAAATTGCTGTCTATCATTCAGTTTTTGACCAAGTTTCTCTTGTAACAGAACCAGATGTTCAACACTTCTGAAGCCAAAATAAACAAGTGGATATGATTATTAGCCATTTTGCATCCTCACTATCTACATCCTTAAGATTTATTTTGATTGGGTTCTGTAGGGTTCTGATGATGAAGCATTGAAGGAAGTGGGAAATAAAATTCTGCATTACATATAAACAGAGTGTTGACACCTAATATTTTGGCTAGGAAGTCAGAGGAGAGTCCTTTGTCATACTGCTAACCAGAGCCGAATCAGAGGATTTCAGTTGATTGGATTTACTTTATAGTGCTGCCTACATTTATTTGTAGATATATTTCTGCAGGATTATAAAATGCCATTCCATGAGTCAACACTGAATATTCTTTAAATAATATATTTATTATAGTCATATATATATATATAAAAATTGTGATGAAACTGTGTATTGGGTTTGAAAAATTTATGCTGCTTGAAATCAAAGTTAATAGAATTTTGCCAAATTATACAGTGCAGAAACTTCTACACAGACATGGTTTTCAGGATGGTGTATTAACGGTGAAGTTCGGAATACCCCATGGTACATACGTGATCAACAGACAGACACCAAACTTACAGATCTGGTTGTCATCTCCTATTAGTGGACCGAAACGATACGACTTTCACGACGGTCACTGGGTGTATCGCCACGATGGAATCTCATTACATAAGCTGCTGAATCAGGAGATCCCCAGTATTGTGAATCAAGATGTTGATTTCTTCCGTTGTGCCTACAGCGGAAGCAATAAATAGGACTACTGTATGTTATGGTTTATTGTCATTATAGCTGAATTATTATTGCAATAAATGTACGTTCTCCCAATTACTGGTTTCTACTGACTTATGTTTTGTATCATTTTCTGTCACCTATACAGAAGGACACCCTTTAATGTGATACAATGCAATACTAAATAAAAGTTTTGATACAAGGCTTGGAAGATAATCCAATATCCTTAGAAAATGTCATCCTTTAAATGTCATAATGAATAACTGAATAGTTTAATAAAGTACCAAGTAGGCCAGTTTGTCTGATTTTTATTCTTAAGGTAGTTGGTTTGAGCCTCAGTTGGTATTCTTGTTGTTTTGTTTGGGTATGTTCATGGTTTTCCTCTGTTCTTCCAGGTGAATGCCATGATAGTATTGCGAAATTTATAACAATTGCTACCTTTTCCATCGTGATGTATTTTCTGTAATCATTTTACATTGCGTAAATAGTTTTGCACTTCATACAGGTTTTCTAAATAACACTCAGAACCAAGTAATTAGAATGATGGAGGCAGCAAGCACCTCTGAAATGTCAGTAAACTTCTGCCAGGCTACACTGCGCAGCAACCCATGTTGATAATACGAGTAATTAATGATATAGAAACATGGTAGAGCTGGAATGGTAGGGGTGCACTTTGTAGGAGTGAAATTGCGATTGTAAATTGAGGTTGACTTTTTTTAACTTTCTGCCTTTACAATCATTGCTGGTTAACATTCTACATTGAAGAAATATTGTTTAGTAACCAGAGAATCAGTTAATCCATGTGTACAAGCTACATCATGGAATATGTAAATGTGACAATAGCGTGATTTTGTGCATTCATGATAATCCCTGTTCTGGAGATGCCAGACTCAATCATTAACACTTCTTCCTTTTGATCCATCTTACAGTGAATGGGACAAAAATAGTTTTACTAGTACTTTGGCACAAGAATTACTGTCTCTGAGTTTTGCTAATTAAATATTAGGCACATGTCTATAGAAAATGCCTGAGGGGAAGAGGCCACTGGGGAGACCTAGACGTAGATGGGAGGATAATGTCAGGCGGGATCTATGGGAGATAGGAGTTGAAGAAGACTGGATTTTGTTGGCCCAGGACAGGGACCAGTGGAGGGCTTTGGTTAATTCGGTGATGAACCTTCGTGTTCGGTATGCCATCTAGTTAGTTAGTCTATAGAAAATTCCACTTTTCTATTAAATATGTAGAAGGTCCAGTACTTCTAATTAATTTATTACTTGTCAGATTAAGGTTTTTCCTCAGTGTTCTGCTTTTATATGTACAATGTAACGCCGTTAATTTAGTTATAATTACTCTCCTGCCTCATGGTTTTTTAATTATATTGTCCTGTGTGAGGTATGTCTTGATTTTCCAGTAAATATCTCAAAGTCTAGAGCTGCATGCTGAACGTTGCTTATGCGTTGTGCTATTACTTTCAACACACTAACCCCTGAGTATTTATCTTGAGTTCTTTCTTTTCTACAGGTACTCTGTGATACAGTTTATTTTTTGGCATAATTCACATTCTTCATTATCTGAAGGGAGTAGCTTCACTGCCTTTTGTTTAGAGTGAACCATTTTAATCAGCTGAGAAGGAACAATTTTAAATATGGAGATTATGGAAGAGGGAAACATGATGGATCGTGTTCGAATCCTATTGCAGCGTGATATGGCCTATTACCAGGCTCACCAGACAGTTCTGCAAGAAAATCTATGTCCAGGCGTTGTGGGAGGACTGTTAGATTTCCCACACTATGCCTCTTTTGCTGCTGTCAAGTTGGTATGTTTATTGTGTTCAGTCTATTTAGGGTTGCTTTATATTAACTGGGTTTGGAAGCTCTGAAGTGTACCACTGTACACAGTTCCAAGACCATTCATTGAATGTTACTGCCGCCATGTTAATATAGTTGATGGATCAGAATGAACTTTTATTGACTGTGCTTCTCTGCTTACTCACAATCCACCTGAATTACTGGCTGTATGTTGCACTGACTTATGCTAAACTGATAACCCAAGAGTTCAAATCTGGCTGTTGTAAGATTTGAGGTTTTCACAGCGGTGAGTATGAAGATTTCTGGGTTGTTGCGCTGTGTAGTCTGGTCGATGTTTACCAACGTTTCAGAGGTCATACTGCCTCCGTCATCAGGGCGATGATGACAAAGGCAGTATGACCTCTGAAACGTTGGTTAACGTCGACCAGACTACACAGCGCAAAAACCCAGAAGACAGAAATCTTGTAATAATCTTCCATGTTTAAAACTGTGTTGGTGCAGGTGGCATGGTGGGAAGAGGAGTATGTGGCAACATTTCACTGTGCATCTGGTTTATTGGAACATTCAAGTGATGATCCCATGGGGCAACGAGAATCTGAAGATTTAGATCGAGGTTGTGGAGGCATTGCTGTGACCAAGACATCGGTGCCAACTGAGTTTGTGAGTCTTGTTGCTGATTCATCAAAGCAGTTGTTGGAACACTTGCATACCCTCAGCCAGGAAGCCCTTGACCATGCTGACCTCACTGTGTTGACTGGGACTCTGGGAGCAGCTGCCCTCATCAGGAACTGCTTGTGGTGCTACAATGAAAAACTTAAGAATAAAGAGCAGACACAGTCCAAACAAACTGCCATGTAAGTGCCTCTCCTGTTCTTCTATTCTGTTTCTCATTTATTAACTCATAACTTCATTACACAGAGTCTTCCTCGAGGAGTTATTGTTATTCAGCTGATGGACAAATTTTCTCTTGTGGAACTTCAACGCCTATCAGCATGCCCACCATTTGACTCTATCTTAAACAATTTCAATCTCATTTATGTAGCCACAAACAGTTTTTCTGCATATACAGTAATGTGAAAATACTGCAGTAATTGTATTTCTAATAGTATAATATTCCAGTTCATTTATGTATTACCTTAAAAGCTGTGGACCATCATAGACATAAGAGTAGGTGGCTAGACCAGTGGTTATGTTCCTTGTATCCCATGTCTGCCAATATTTTCTCCATCACCAATATAATGGCTGCACTACCAAAGGAGCCTCATCATGTAAGAAGTTTGAGGGTGACAGTGGACACACTTCATCGCTCCTTACACCTCTCTTATATAACACATCAGGCAGTTAGTGCATTTGTAGTACCTGGTATGATGATGACGTTTCCCTTGTTTCAGGTTGTCACTTCAAGGGAGTTACCGCAAGTACCATGAGATGGCAGAAGCTCTGGCTGAGAGGTTGCTGGATCTCCATTGTCGCCTGCTTTCACTGTATGTGCTTCAAGATGCTGACTGCCTTCATTGGGAAGATCCCCACCCCTTTTTTGAAGGAGAGCGTGGGTCTTTTGTTATTCAGATGTGGTGGTTATATATGCAAGGTAATAACTTCTTTGAAGTCCTTGCTGTTCTTTCAAGCTATGAACCTGTGCCTTTGATATATGAGGGATCTGTGTTCTTTTGTCGTACTGTCTTTTTGACGTGAAAACGTCTTTAAAATCGATGCCGGGTGTGGGGAGGCAATCGCGCCCAAATGAGCGACAGTTTCTGTCGAAGTAATTGCAAATTTCAATAACTCGGCTAAAAATAGACATAGCGTCACCATCTTAGTCATGTGACGTCACTTAACCTGTATATGTCACATGCAAAACATCAGCCAGACTGGATTTTTGTAAGTGTAGCGGAACCTGCCTCATTGGCAAGGATGTGGTTGGAAATGTTTTCTAAAATACAGTCCTAATTTGTCATTTTTTTCACTTCATTCAGAGCTAACTTTTGTGTCCAGTTTGAGTCAGTCGTGGTTGCTGTTTGTTGTGTGTGATAGTGAAAGTTTCAAGAACTTTTCTATCTTCTAATGTTTCAGGTACAAGAGAAGATTTATGGAAAACAGTGCCTCCTAAGATGGCTCAGAGGGTCTTGGCTGGAATGTTGAATGAATCCTTAACAATTCTGACAGTTCGCTATACTCAGGTATAATCATAATAGAGATAGATGTTGATTAAGCAAAGTCAAGCATATTTTGTACAGTTAAATATTTGTTGACGGCTTAATCATTAAAGGCTGGAGACTCGCGGAAAGAGAGCTGGGAATTTTTCTCTTTTCCGCCACATCCAAAATGGCTCTGGGATCTACCTAGCTTCCTAACCATCAATATCATCTGCTAAAATGTGAAGCTATGAGTGCTTTGGACTATATTTACAACTAAAAGGAACAAAGTAACAAGAGGCTGGAGAAAATTTAATAATGGGAAGTTTCGTAATTTGTACTCGTCACCAAATACAGGGCTATTCAAACAGATTGTTGGGGTTTTAAAAAATCACTACACGTAGTACAATTGAGGTAGGAATACCAATCTTGTTTTGTTGTGTAGCAAAACTCTCAAAGTTTTTTTACATGCATTATAAATGCTCAATATGTGCGCCTTCTGTCAATCTGCAGACATCTACACGATAGTCCATTTCTTCCCACACACGCCCCAGCGTGTCAGCGGTGATGTTCAGAATAGCGGCTCTGATATGTACCTTCAGATCCGGGATAGTCGCAGGTAGAGGGAGGACAAAGACTTGATCCTTCCCAAATTTTGTGTGAAAGTGCCGTTGGACAATGGTAACGGACCGACTTTGATGATATTCGAGAGTACAAAAAGCCTTCTTCTTACCATCAGCCGCCATATTGCAAAAGCTGACACCTGGCGGCCAAACGCGTAACTACTGGATGGCGGGCGGTACAGAACAAAACTTTGAGAGTTTCTCTATCCACCAGTGTAATGATAATAGTCGTATGTTTAATGTATTGCCCCACAAAAATTCACAAAACCCCGACAATCTTTTTGAATAGCCCTGCATTTGCCCTGTTCATAAAACTTTGTGTACTATTATAAGACACCTTTCTATTCTTGTTATTTCTGCTTTGCCAGGCAATACCAAGCAGTGGACGCAGCCTCCTGTTAGTGACAGATGTCAGCAATCTACTGCTGTGTGTGCGACAGATACTACCATCAATATGCAGTGATGCCTCTGAGTTAATAGGGCGCAATCTCCGGAACAAAGTCTTGCGTGACGTGCATGCAAAGTGTTATGAGCTCTTGGTCTGTCTTATCCTTCGAGGAAGTCCTCTCTCTGCACTCTACAAGGTAATGATTCACAATATAGCTGTGGAATAATTAAATGGAGTCCATTACACTTAAATATAAACCTCACTCTGTGGTACATTGTTTTAACCCCTAGTGTTGGCATATGAACAGAACACTGCTGTGTCTGGAGTGGCCATGTAAATTTTCAGTGTGAATGTCCTGCAGAAGGAAAGTAGAACATTACTATTGCATATGCAGCTATTTCACAAGAAGAAAAAGTGATAGAGGAACCACAGTTCCGGAGAATTTGACGTAAATACGTCTATACGGAAAGGAAGTTTATATATTGGCTTTATTCTAAATATTTCCTTTATACATGCTTTACAATTGAGTAAAGTTTGATTAAGACATTGCTTATTTAACTTGAATTAGTTACGCTTAAGATGGGTCTGTGGTAGCTGAATGTAATGTAAAGTAATGTAAGTAATGTAATGTTTTATAGGTACCAATAATGCCGAGTAAACAGATGACGTTTCCTAGGTAACAACAATGCCGAGTAATGTAATGTAACGTTTCCTAGGTAACAACAATGCTGAGTAAACACGACGTTTCCTAGGCAACCAGGTTACACTTTTTCCTTTCCCTTTTTCATTCCTCTTTTTTGCTGAATGACCCTTCCTTATAGACGTATTTACGTCAAAAAAATATATTGCTACATGATCAGTAAGGCAGTGGCATGAAAGTTGGAGGATTAAGATTGTTATACCTTCTGATTGTGACAAGTTAATGCCCACTGTCTTGTGTAAAAAGTCTGACTCAATATTCCAATGTAAATGGTTAACAGATATTGGTAGTCGGCTGTTACGAAGCTCAAACATTTGTTACTGTTACCACGGGAGCTTGCCGTTGAACTATGTCTAAAGCAAGTTCAATTGACTTTATTACTTCAAAACGTTTTATCCAATCAAGACAGTGTTCAAAAGTATATGTGGCTAATCATCTCAGTTATAGCTTACAAGAATTTCCTGACCTCTGCCTCAGAAATTTTGGAATATTAATTTCGAAAATTTGAACTCCTATCAGATAGACTGCACTACCTCAAGGGCGTGATTAGGATGATAGGCAGCAGAGGGTACCTCCAGCTTAATGTAAACTATTAACCGTAATAAGGGCCTTATCTTCCTCACATTTGTAAAGTTTTAATTTGTCAGATAAGACAAGGTAAAAGGTATGCAGTCTGGTCTTAAACCTGAAACTTTTATCGCAGAAATCAAGAGACGTATACAAGGAACTGAATCTGCGTCTTGTACTGTTCAAGGTGTTTCGCCGAGGATTGAATGAGGTTGCTATCTTCTCTCCATTGGACAGTTCAGCTCCTGCTCCATGGTTAGTTCTAACATCTCCTCACTTGTTTCCTGTCCATCAGAGTACCAACAGCAACCTACCTGATGGATCTGCCATTGCACTGGAACTGTCATTGCTTGTTGCACAGCCGCAGGCTTCCTGGCCACTTCTTCTCAAGGTGACTAAGTTCTTCCTTAATATAAATTTTAAATCCATCAATAGTAAAGAGTATTTCTTTTTTAATTTCAGTGTGAAAATCACGTATATTTATTCAATGTTTTATAAGATATTGTAGATGCGTCATATTGTGATTTATATAGTATTAAAAATATATTAAAATATTTTTAATATATTTTCAATGTTTTATGTTTTTTCTTATTGTGAGTCATTTAGAAAATCTGAAAATTACATCTACCATTTCTTATGTTTACAGTACAACCAAGTATTCTTCACAGATTGAGAGATGGCAAGGCAAGTTTTACTGAACCACCCACCACTACCTGTACATGCCAAAACAGCTGTAAGTGCTGGTATGACAAAATAAGCGTATTTTCTGTACAACTCATGCAAAAGCTATTGTTACACTGAAATAGCAGTAGAATGCTCAAGGGCACCTGTTTACCCGTCAGATCTGCCATGTCATCTCTCAGTTTGTGGGCAGTAGTACATTCTTCCACATGTTGGGTAGCAAATCTGCTCTTTCTAAATATGGTCTGATGGTTTTGTATATTCCGTTTTGACGACATGCCTTCGAATGTTGTGCTGTTGTTATACTCTTTTGTCTTCAAGGTAACCATATCGAGTATAGTTCTATATGTGGCATCAATTTAGAGTCAGCGGCTTTTATATGAATTTTATTGCAATTTGTTGTAGGTTCTCACAATGCGTCACTACAGAGTTACATGCATAATTTTACAACATTTCATGCAACATTTTTGGAATGTGACCATTCAACCTGCATGTCATAACGTGAAGGATGCGAAGGATACCCAAGAACAGAAAGGTGGAGTATTCTCCCTGATTTGCTTGCGTTTGATTCAAACATAGTACAGTTCACAGACTAGGAGAAAAGCCCTGCTATGAATTCGATATACGCGCATGCGCAAGATTTCACAGTAAGTGATGACCCATTCTAAAAGCATTCATTCGACAACCACTGAACGAACAACAGACAACGGGCTTTCGTGTATTCTAATGGGTACAGCTTTAAGATTACCTCACAGCGGCACAGCGATTTAATCTAGAATATTATCACAACACCCACAGAAAACAGTAAAGGTGCACTCACTACACGCTACTCTTAACGGCTTGATGTTTTCAGTCTGTGTGTAGTAGCGTAAAACTCTGACGTATCACACTTCCCACCAATAGCAGCCCTCTACTCCACTTGATGAGAAACATTCCCCCCTGCACCACCGCCAAAATGACTCCCCCCCCTCCGCAGGGCTTTTCTCCTGGTCTGTGGACAGTACCTTCTTTGGAATCCTATTAGCATACTTTTTTTTTTGTGTTTCCATTTCATTTCAAATTCAAATGTTGGTACTATATATACTAGTTATCCAGTTTTCGTAAACTTGATATGTTACAGGAAGACAACTCAGTTTGGTAATTTTTAATACTTTAGCATCAAAAATAACAACTGCTTGGCAAAATTCTGGGTTAAAAAACATTATTAACATTTAATCTGTCTTGTGTCTTTAACATTTGATGATTTAATGATTCTGTGTTTCTTCAACATTTTATAAATTACACATCAAAGTTGAAAGAATATTTCAGTTACTTTTATGAATTACTACTGTATTTGGTATTCCAATGTAAAATTTGACAACCAGTACATTTATTTTTGGATTTGTTTTGTTTTCTGTAGTTCTGGTTCATTTAAAATTTTGAATCTGATATATTGCCATACATTAGTTTCTTCTGTTAACATATGGTACTTCCTGCAGTTTTAACGCATTACTGAATATGTGAACAAACACTTTGAATTTTGAATTAACTGAATCTTATGCCGTCATAGCTGCACCTTCCAAGGCCTCAAATGAGTGATGTGATGAATTTTATTTCTCAGGTGAAGCAAAACAATGTGGTGGCTTTCTGTGTGGTGGCAGGGGCAATTGCTCTCTTGGTGGCAACGTCTCAGAACAGCATTTGCCACCCAGTGTAATTATTTCATCACTCGTCTACATTGTGGCAGTGGTGGGAACACAACATGACCTGGCACATGTGCTAGTTCCAGTATTAGAAAAGAATTCTGATTCCTGGGGCTGTTGTCTTGATAGACGACAGGTAAATGCTTGTGACTTGAAGTTTCTCGTTGGTGTGGAGTATTTATTTCAGAGGAAAATCATAAATTACTTTTTGTTTCAAGAATATGGGCTCAGTTGTAGACAAACAATGAAGATGAGAAGATGTAATTCATATTTATCTGAAAACAAAATTGTAACTGACTCTGCTAGTGTAAAACCTGCTAGTTTAATGTTGTTCCAGTTGAAGTAATTTTTCTTCTTCATCATGACTTCCTTCCCCAGGTTCATGTTAATATATTTTCAGTCTGTTGAGTCAGAAACTTAGTTCATTCACAAAATATTCTGCTACTTCTAATTCCTTTTTAATTTTTATCCTTAACTTGCTTCCAAAGCAACCACTATCATCTACCTTCTCCATTACATGATTATTTTTACAGGATAACTGTCTTATTTTAATTTGGGGATGTGCGCTGTTGTGTGATAGCCATAACAGGTCCCTAAATGTTCAGCAATGGAGATGATAAGGATGGTGATGGTTTGTTTCTAGAAGCAGAGAGACAAAACATAACAAACAACATTACTGATAATGAAGTATTTCTTTGAACTTTTTAGTTTTCAGTACACTAACATGTTAAATGTATATGATACGTTACTAAACTAGGACTCTTATCTGTAAATAATACAAGAAAGATATACAAATGAAGTCCTGTTAGTGGAAAATCCAGACATTCTGGTACATCTATGTGTAAATCACAAGGTCCCATTAATGCTATGAAGTCACATAAATACTTGGTTCATAGCATATTTCTTCATTATATCAGAAGAGGCTTAGAGTATTCTGTATGTGTGTGCGCATGCATGCGTGGTTATATGTCCACATCTGAACAAATATATGGATTTACATGGGGCTTTGTATGAACATATGCCATTAGAGACTAATCTGTATTCCAGTCACAGTGCATGAATTTTATCGAGAATATTAGCCAGATCCCAAGGTAAAATGTGAAAATTCTGGCAAGTGAGTATATACATTGTACTTATTTTTTTATGATTCACAATTGCAAGTCACAACACAGCACACACGTATAACAAAGGGTATGCAGTTAAAATTGAGAAATTGTTTCTCAAAGTGTTAGCCAGGCTGACATGGTTAACATCAATACTCTTCTCCTGCCACATTCATGGTTGTCAATTCTCTGCCATAAACATTACTAGTGTGGTGATCACATGATTGTCTTGAGATGGTGACATGCTAGCAGCATTTAATGTAGTGGCCTGAAAATGGACATATCGTCAGAATATATTAAACTTTCTTAAAATATAACAGCATTGCAGCCACATATTTTGCCTGCAGGTATGGAACCAGAGTCGCCCCCCTTGGCTAGAAGCTGTAATATCACCACTAGAGCCAGTTCTGTTTCCTGTGGTTGAGACTTTGTCAGTCACTTTTGCTGGAGGCTGTTCCTTGGATCAGGGTATAGATGTTGTAATGGACTGCCTTATACAGCTGTCCGACTGTCTCCCTTCTTTGGTGCTTCGAGCAGCAGCAGTTCTTGAGGATGCCATACCAGCAGATATTCATCCTTTGGCCAATTCGGTGTTGCTGCAGCTCGTGGTGGCAGCCTTGTACTCTCAGTTGCTGGCTACTGGTGGGAACACTTCTGCTACAGCACTCGCAGAAGCACTGTGCAGCCTCGATCACTCTGGGCAGCATAACAGCAAGATTGACGCTTTCATTCATGCGGCTGTAGAGTGGTGAGACAGTGTTTTGATTTCTTGTTGAATGCAAATCATAATGTTTTAAGGCTTGTAAAAACAGTAAGAAGTTATGTACTCTTTGTAAAACCTAATATAATATTCTTTCAGTGATTTTCAGCTTCTCCACTACTTCCTCTCTGCCTAATTTATAATAATTTTCAAAAGCCTTACTGTGGTAATACTTACAGTGCACAGATCTCAAGCCAGGATGGTAACTGTGTGACCATGGAGGCATCACCATACACAGCAGAGATACTCGTCAGCAGGCTGTTGCTTAATGCAGCAGGCCAACGAGCTCTCAAGGTAAGTTCTGCAGTGGAGTGTGATTTTCAGTATTCTTTATTGGATGTCATATTTAATTTGCATTGTTTTGCTATGCCTGGTCTCCTCTGAATTTATAAATGAATAAATATTGATATAAGTGAATTTTTGTTGATAAGAATTGTTATCTGACTTACATATTCTATAGGACAGATTTGTGAACCCTTCGAGAGTGCGTGGGGAATATGTACCCCACACCCAAATCAGTAATGGTTGATGTCTTTTGTGCCAGTATTATTTTTATGACAAAGATATGGTTTCCAGTTCTGAATCTTCCACTTTTCCGTTCCCCTCCAATGATTGCTGTAACCAATCTGTGTATTATCCTTACGTGCTGGATGGTTGTGGCTATGCTGATGGTTGCTGCTCTCTCCTCTGCATCGATTTGAAAATGTACTAAAAGATGTTTAATTATAGGGATTACCTAAGGAGTAGGTGTTGATCATGGTTGTCAAGATAAAATAAGGATGAAGATTTCTGGGTTGTTGCGCTGTGTAGTCTGGTAGATGTTTACCGACGTTTCAGAGGTCATACTGCCTCTGTGATCAGGGTGATGAATCTGAAACGTTGGTTAACATCTACCATACTACATGGCATAACAACCCAGAAATCTTCATACTCACGGCTGTGAAAACCGGAAATCTTACAATTTTGTTTCTGTTCTCCTCACTACCAGATGCAGCTTCTACCAACACATTAGTTATTGACTGAGCTATTAACCAATTAAAGTAAAAAAATTAACACAAAATTACATAAAATTTAACAAATCTAAATCTAAATTGACATAAACATGTAATAAACTGATTACTTCTAGGTTAATATAAAATGCTTTAAATAATTATGCTGACATTAGCAATCAAGTAAACTAATTATTCCAAAGCACTTGAGAAGGTTATGTATAAGTAGGTTAAGTCATCATACACATACTAACAACATGTTGGTCCATGAATAATTTGGCTTCAAGAAAGATGTGTCCACTGAAGATGTGGTCTTCATACTAACAATGTGCTAAAATCTCTTAACCAGAAAATGTAGGTGGGACATGAGTGGGTGATAATACTGCAGGTATATTAACTTATTTTTCTTTACAAAGGAAAGTAAAAAATGTTTGCAGAAAAGATTCAAAATATACAGTGAAACATGTTGCAGCTCCCGGTCATAGTGACTTGGACATGCCAAATAATTGGATATGTGACCAGTTAATCAATCATTTCCATATGGCATCATGATGTTGATGACACATTTGAAATAAAGTGAATGCTGAGAAGCAATGTGAATTACTTGTAATACAGGCAGCTTTTAGCAGAGCAGTGGTTCCATTTGCATTATTCTTGTATTTATGGTATTACGTAGTTGTTTCTGGCCCTAACATCCAGACACACTGCTTATCATTATACAGGTTACTGCAGCAGTATTTTTTTTTAGTGTTCTGTCTGACGACAGGTCCATATGAACAGGATCCTTCCATCCTTTTCTCGGACTGGGACCTGTTCATATACGTTCTTGGCGGATGATCCAGAAGTGGTTTGCCATTGCCTTCTTCTGTGTGTGAATGGAGTAATTGTTGGGATGCCACGGAGAAACTGCGGAAACCCCTGGAGGAAAACTCCGTGTTGCCTAGACCATGGCCTTGCCAACACAAGTTATATATTTGGGCACCGCCGGGAATCGAATTTATTTTCTGTGGTATCCAAATTTTGCCTGGGACACCAAATTTTCTGATTAAGGTTTCTGTTTTTTTTTTTTTTCACATCTCCTCATATAATATTTTGAAATGGCCTTTGACTACATTATCCCTTATTCTCTCCAATTTGTGCAAGCACGCGTGTTTGCTGTTTGCAGGTTATGTGGCAATTCATGCAGCACAGTTGGCAGTGGTTGCTGGGACAACTGGGAGCCCTTGAACCTGGTGAAGTGACCCCTTCTACTCCACCCCTTGTCCCGACCACTGCATCTCGACCTGCTCTTACCAAATTGCTGCACACTATGTTCCATGTGGGGCACAGGCAGTTTGACCAAGTGAGTTGACCCACAGAAATCTACTTTATATTGGACTTTTATTTTAGTGGGTTTTTTCATGTTAACGAAGTCCCTTGTACAGATTGTTTCTTGAACAGTAGCATTTCCCTTTCAGTCGCAATGAAACCATTTCTTGTTGATGTTGACTTTATGAATTCAGTTGTTGGCAGGGACTTGGGAGCTGGACTGGTACAGATTGCTTCAAACTCCTCTCTCACTCACACCAGAACGTCTATGGAATCAGTTGTCAAGCCGTTCAGAGTTTCATGAATCATCATCAGGTCTGCTAAATGAACATGATACAGCTGTTGTTGCTATGCTGTCTGGATTGTTCCAGTTGATAGCAGCTACACCATTGAATCAGTGATGATAAGAATGACAATGAACCTGACTGCTTCTATTTCAGAGCAGGAATATTAAATGACTGCAGTTTTCTTTTTACTTTTCATTGGTTGCACTGTCTGAGTTTGGGCACTTTAAACATTTGTGGGAAATAATTTAGCAGTTAATTACTGTGAAACTCCAAAATAATTAGCTTGTTATTTTATGATTTGAGATATGACATGAATAAAGTAGTGTTACAGGGAGAAAAATGTTGTACGGCTGTTTTAGAGGACAGAATTTGCATTGTCTTTCTCAGACCCTTCTCGTAAGACATAACTATCTTCTGCATAACAGTTACTAATGTTTTCCAAACCTAGTAAGCACTGTGTCAGAGAGTTTCTTCTGTATTAAATTTCAGAGTATGGACCTGTTCTACATTAAAATGTTGTTTACTGTTTTAAGCTGTGTTGTTAGTCTTATACATAATACCAGACAAAGATTTTTTATTGCTTCAAATTTATTTAACATCTCAATGTGGTGCCATATACAGTACGCACCTGTAGCCCACCTCCCTTTTGTAGTTTCACATATGGCGTACACGTAGTGATAAGGTGGTCTTATGTGACATCTATTGAAGAAACTGTCGACTCTTTAAAGCTGCTGTTTTTGCAGGGATAAAGAGGAGGCTTTGTTTCATAAACAGAGGTAGAAACAAACTTCCACTGATCTCATATAGTGTGATGGAATGAATAGCACTTGCTATTGTATGTTATACATGCAACAACTCGCTGGTCATGTGTGACATCTATTGAAGAAACTGCTATCTCCTTCAAGGTGCTGTTTGCATAAGGATTAAGGGGAGACTTTGTTTATAAAACACGAGCTAATACAGACATCTGATGATCTCATACAGTAGGAACAAATTTTGCTCAGTTAGTTGGCAGCTGTGGAATATCCATCTACAACCAGTGGTCTTACACACAAAAACATATCCAGTATTTAGATGAATTAAAAAGTGACTACATCAGTGATATGACAGTTTTTGAAACCAGTTCTGACATGAAACTTGTAGAACTGATGGTAACACAGATCAATTTGTATGCACAGCAATATATTGTAGTGTGCAGTGCAAATTTAGGTGCATGATCCAGAGTCAGATAATGGAAAGATGAACTATGCATGGCCTTTGCACTAATCATGTTAATGGGAATCATTCCAAAACCCACACTTCTATAATATTTTACCAAAACTGTCTTCTCGAAATTCCCCCCCCCCCCCCCCAAACAATTTCTCTTGACAAATGGAAGCTTATTTGTGTTCTTACATCTGAACACCATTTGAAGAACTGTGGTTTAAAACAGAAGTTACCAAAGTGGGAACTGCCCCCCCCCCCCCGGG
>NW_019059894.1:108043-127102 GCF_000696155.1 Zootermopsis nevadensis
CTCTGGATGAAATCAGGAACGGTTCTGCACCAAACTTGCCACCAATTATCCCATCCCGTTGCCACTCTGTCTTCTTTCAGGTGATTTTTGTTTTGCATTTTGTATAATAGTGACAGTAACTGTGAATCATTGATTCATTGTGAAATTCTGAGAAGAATAAGGTCTACAAATTTGTTATTTACTTCAGAAATTGTTAGGATACTATATGCTGCACAAAATAATAATGATTGTGTATCATCACCATCTGTGCCAGTGCCGCCAATGTGAGCCTGTGTCAGGAATCAAACACTGGTCCATTTAATTTTGTGTGTGTGTGCGTATCTTTGTTCTGTACATTTGTGATGCTTGATATTCTATTTTGAGAGGAGAATATAAATTTACAGTATCTGAAAACAGACATTCAAGAGAAATTCATTGACAGGGAGAGAAAATTACTTTTATGTGAATTTCATTTGCTGGACTGTCCTATTCTTATGTAGTTAAGATTTATTGCACATACTGGGAATGACCCGTTCTTCAAGTGCCTGAGCACTGCGGTTCCCAACTTTTCATTGGCTTGATCTATAGACATTCGGTAGAACTCCTTGGACGAGGGATCGGCCCGTCGCGAGGCCTCTACCTGTACACAGGACAGCACAACACAGAAAAACGCGGACAAACATCCATGGCTTGAGTGGGATTCGAACCCACGGTCCCAGCGACCAAGCGGCACAAGGTCCACGCCTCAGACCGCACAGCCACTGTGGACCCCTTATTGCACATGGTAGTTTAGATGTATTAAATGAGAGATACAAACTGTAACTTGGGCAATCAAACTTTTTTGTAATCTGGATTAGTGAGTTCTTGGACTTTGTCCAGCTAGTATTCTAATAAACACATATTTCAAAGACTGGATTTGTCATCATCCTCAAGTCTAGGAAAAGGTGGCTTATACTCAATTGGGTCCATTACGCTGGACAAGTCAGAAGAATTACATGTGCATTCAGTTTTGTGTAGTTGTTGTGACTTTGATTGTACACTGATCAAGGTTAGCTCTTTGTAGCAGATCCAATAGAGAAGGTGCCTCCTTCCCTATACCTGAAGATGTAGACATCTGATTTTGAAACGTTGTCTGGTTTTAGAATACCAGACTATGGAGAACGTCCAAAAACGTTGTAATCTAGATTGCAGTACACCAACTACTTAACTATTCAGAACCGACTTTTGTTTTTTATAATATGAAGCTTTTATGGCAGTTCTCATTAATAGAATCATCTTGTGCTATCAGCCATGTCAGATGGTTGGAACTTGCCAGCGTTTCAAGGAACATCTCTGTCATCATCCTCAGGGCTAGTCCTGAATAATCTGAGAATACAATAAAATCTCAGGCGACAAGCTGCATCAAAATGGAACTGTAGCTTAATGTTTCAGAGACGCTCTCTGTCTCCATCATCGGAAATGTTGGAGTACGATTCCATTTTGATGCAGCTCAAGTCTTATATAATCTGAAAATACTTTATTTATTTGTTTGTGTTTGCCTGTAGTGGAGAAAACTCTTCAGTGCACAAATAAAATATTGTAAGATTGCCGTCTTCTGGGTTGTTGCGCTGTGTGGTCTGGTAGTTATTAGACTACACAGAGCAACAACCCAGAAGACGGAAATCTTCATACTCACCGCTGTGAGAACCTCAAGTCTTACAAAATATTGTAATATTGAGACTTAAGTGTTAATTGTATTTTTTAGTTGCCTGTTGTTCCTTGTGGACAGCCTCCTAAGCCACATCCACAGCATTTGACAGATCGCTGGGACAGTGATCACGTTCGCATGCCTTTTTCAGAACACAACTTGTATCCGGTCCAGGAGGTGTGTGAGCTTTGGTGTTTTTATAATAAAAAATCTGGTGTTGGATTCTTTGTGCGTGTCTTTAGAAACAGTTCTCAATTTTTTAAAGGAGGTTAGAATATAAAATAAGAATTGAATTAGAAAGTAAATAAATATAGATGTTATATCTAGTGCTGAGATTAAGAATGAGTAGGAGCTATACATTCTCTCCCCCAAGCACCTACATGGTGTATGGTGGGACAGCTTTACTTTACTTCTATAAAATTGGTTAAGTGGCAGGGATGGTACGTAACTTTGATTTGTTCAATGATTTAGGGTGATGAGAAGAGTCAATTGCGGCAACGCTGGGAGCTCGTGCAGGAAGCTCTGCTGAAGACGATAGTGTCAAGCCAGCAGCTAGAGACTGTGATATTGTCGTACAACTCCAAGTACATTGAACGCTGGGATTTCTCAGTGCTCCACTTACTATTTAAGGAGGTGTTCTCTGAAGATGAAACAAACAGCTTTTTTGCAACACTGCTCCCAAAAATTATCCAGCTTGCTCTGCAGTTGCCTGTATTGCTGACTGCGCCAGTGCCATTGCTTGTTCAGCATTGTAGCCATGCGCTGAGCTTCAGTCAGCTGCAGATTGCGTGTCTTCTAGCAAATGCCTTCTTGTGTACCTTCCCCCGACGTAATACTGCCAAGCGGCAGTCTGAATATGCACACTATCCTGATATCAATTTCAACAGGTGAGCACTTTTTGAAATATTATAAACATTTTACAAATGCATTTTAATTACCATATAAGGAGTATCAATATGGTCAAACAACTTGATGTGTGAGTCACCATTTCAAGGAGCTCATAAAGGTCTTTGCAGAGGTCTTGGCCATGCTTTGCTGAAATAACAATTTTGCTTTTCTTGATTTTTGTTAGCATTTATGGCTTCTCTTAATTGGTCTTTAGATATTTCTCCTCTTTTTTTCTAAATCTAACATTGATTTCGTGAGCCAGCGTACCTCAGTTGGTATAGTAACTGGCTACAGACTGGGCGACCGGGGTTTGATCCCCAACGGGGGCTGAGGATATTTCCTCTAGCCTCTGCGTCCAGACCGGCTCTGGGGCCCACCCAGCCTCCTATCCAATGGCTACCGGGGGGAAAGCACGGCTGGGGCATGATGCTGACCACTCACCCCCATCTAGTGCCGAGGTCAAGAATGAGTAGGAGCTATACCTCCACTCACCCCAAGTGCCTACATGGTGTATAGTGGGACAGCTTTTTTCTTAACATTGATTTCAAATGTGCAACTTTTTGTCAATTGAGTGTGTTGTCATATGCACAGATAGTTATTAATTTTTATGTTTTCTGACTGCACCATATGGATCTTTAAAGCCCAGTGGGAACTCTGTCCCACCTGCTTCAAAAATAAGTAACTCTGAATTTTTTATTCATTTGTTTTCTATGATTCTTAATTTAAGCAGGGATTATTTCCGTAAACATCATTTACCATTTCATGTTTATAATTGTGAAGAGTAATGTTCTCTTTACAGTACAGACCAAATTCTTAAACATTATTTAGATATGAGCTTTGGCTTTAAAAGATTAAAAAAATTGAAGTAAAGTTTTATCAGAAATTCTAGAATTTATTTTCATCTCTGGTCTTAGAGACCATGCAAAAGTATGTGAAAGCAGGATACTTATCTTATTTTAATGTATGTTAAATGTTTAATCAGGTTATTTCAGATGCATGGTGGAATTGTACCAAAGCCTGAGAAACTTAAGTGCCTACTGCATTACTTTCGAAGGGTCTGCACCAAAGGCAAGTACTCTTTAAAGCATTTGCCCTTATTTTCAGCTTGGAATGTTATGGTTTTATTATAGAGACACAGACTTATGAAGTGTACATAATCCCCGTTGTCCAATAATTTCTCACAGAATGAAGTACTTTAAAAATTTGAAACTAAATTACGTACATAACAAATATGAAACACCAAGTTGTTCAGCAGCATCTAAGGTACCAACTAATACTACTTTTTGTAAGGATGCAATTAGAAGCAGTGCTTTTTGTGGAATGGAATGTGACACAGCCATTTTGCAAAGACTACAACAGTTTCTTAGTAGTGCAACTTCCAAATTAAATTTATAGCATTTTGACACCCTCTGTTGGTAGAAACAAGAAACAGAAGCATCCCAGTATTATCTAGAACTCAGAGAGATAATGGTTACACTGTTGGTAGTATTTATTAGTATAAATGAAAAAAGTTGTCAGTGGAACCACGGTTCCGGAGAATTTGACGTAAATACGTCTATACAGAAAGGAAGTTTATATATTGGCTTTATTCTAAATATTTCCTTTATACATGCTTTACAATTGTGATAAGTTTGATTAAGACATTGATTATTCAACTTCAATTAGTTACGCTTAAATTAGGTCTGTGGTAGCTGAATGTAATGTAAAGTAATGTAATGTAAGATAAGGTAAGGTAATGTAATGAAATGTTTTATAGGTAACTACAATGCCGAGTAAACAGATGACATTTCCTAGGTAACAAAAATGCCGTGTAAATAGATGTTCCTTAGGTAACCATTATTGTCGATTTGTTGATAAACAGATGAAGTTTCCCAGGTAACCATTGTTGTTTATTTGTTGATAAACCATTGTTACACTTTTCGTTCCACTTTTTGCCGAATGACACTGACCCTAAAATATAGACATATTTATATCAAAAATCATATTGCATCAGAACATAATTTTACAGTTCTGGACTGTGGAACGTACATAAGTGTATCTTAAGCGGCCCGTCCACGTACGAGTCTGACTTGCGAGTCTGGCTCGGCGAGCTTGGCTCGTGAGCCGGGCTCGGATATATTTCACCACACATGCATAGCAGACTTGGCTCGTGACACCACACCCACAAACGAGTTTGGCTCAATGGAACCCGAGCCGGACTCGCAAGCCAGACTCGTATGTGGTTGGGCCGCTTTAGCATTATGGTTCTCTGCATTAATGTGTTAACTGTTATTACAGTTAAGATTTTCTAAATGTGGAATGTGTTTACTTTCCTGCATTGAAGAATTGCTAGCATAAATTTAATCTGTAATTTGCTTGTACACTGAGACCTGTGATTTTCATGGCAGGCCATTTTCATTACATAAGCTTCTAGGTTGCTTTGAAAGGTTACAGGATCCAGAAATTCTTCTTGTGCAATTTTCACTTGTTTTGTTTTACACAAAGAAGCATCTTAAATATCGGCTATTTTCACAGTGAAGCGGCCAGAAAGTTGATGCATTCTATTTTTGTGCCAGATGTGAACTGGATTGGTCATTGGTGGTTACTTAGGTAGCTAGCAAATTGTTTGCCTCATGCAAGTTGCCCCATGTTCAATGATTCATGATAATCTTTCCTGTTGTCAGTGCAGCCCCTGATGGTGTGGTGACATACGCTCGTCAATATGTGAGTCGCAGTAATATGCCTCAGTGGGACAGGTCTCAGAAGCTTCTCACAAAGCTCCATATCACCAGCCATGGCACCATAGAAAATGATGGGGAAGGTTTGCTTCAAGTTGACTTTGCGAACAAGTATGTGTCGTGCAGTATGTTGTTTATTCTAAGTCGACTCTATTAACATATTATATTTGCTTCCATGGTTTTGTTATCCCTTCATCAGGCTGGTGGGTGGAGGAGTGCTTGGAAGAGGCTGTGTGCAAGAAGAAATCCGTTTTGTAATCTGCCCAGAATTGATTGTTGCTCGACTTTTTACAGAAGCTCTTGATGCCACTGAAGCCCTATTGATTGTTGGTGAGGAGTAAAGTAAAATTTATTGATCATAAACAATTGTTTGAGTAACTGCATAGAGTTCTGTGAAGCCTTGCCATGCCGTTAAATATTTTATCTATGTAGACAGACCAGCTCAACATATAAATTAGTATTATGCAGGGCAGTGCTTTGCTTCTGTGTCAGTATGTTTTTGTTACTTAGAATGTAAAATTCTGATCCATGTAGTGTGGGTACAGCCGAGTTTTATAAAACTGTGCTTTGGATGTGCTGAAAGTTAATTTCATGTTAAAATCAGTAATATGGTTAAAGTTTATTAAAAATATTGAATTCTTTATGTAAGATTGGAGGTTTTCACAGCGATGAGTATGAAGATTTCTGTCTTCTGGGTTGTTGCGCTGTGTAGTCTGGTCGATGTTAACCAACGTTTCAGAGGTCATACTGCCTCCGTCATCAGGGCGAAACCTTCATTGAATTCTTCAGTTGGTGAATCAGTTATGGACTGTACTAGACATTTGAGTTTCTTCCTGACAGTTTTGAGGAATCAAAAATCTTCACTAGTGGTAACTTTAACAGAGTTAAATTACTTAGCATTATGAAAACGTATTTGTAATTTTATACACACTGAAGACTTTTATGGAGTGTTCTTTGTTATTGTATTAGTGGAGTGATTATGTTTCTTGTCAGGTTGTGAACGGTTGAGCACCTACAGAGGTTACAGTAGTACATTTGAATGGATGGGAAATTATCAAGATATGACTCCTCGTGACAGTAGTGGTAGGCGAATGTGCTCTGTTGTTGCAATCGATGCTCTGAAACTTGGCAACTGCAATGTGCAATACACTCCAAGTAACTTGCTTCGAGAACTGAACAAGGTATGCGTGAGGGGAAGGTCGTTCTTTTCATTATTTTCAAATGTCATGTCTTTTTATTGTTTTCTTAAATTTTTTTGAGCTTTACAGGTTGGTCCCTCTTCCATGCTTAGGACCCTTTTATCAACCCATTTTCTTTTTGGCAAGTAAAGTGACTTCTCCTTAATGCATCAGATAACTTGTCTCTGTTTTGAAGTGATATGACCTTTTAAAATCTCTACATAGGAGGTCACCGTTGTAATATTAGCACCAGACATAGAAATATGAAGCTCTGTTGAATTGGTGCGTAAATACGAGGGTGATCTCGCTCTAAAATTGGAGGAAGTCATGAACATGTTTCTTTTCTTAGTAGCATTATATCCTTTATATTATATCTGTATATTTATTTTGCTTACTCTTTTTTAATTTTACTAGAAAATTTGTGATGTTTCATCATTCCTCCTCTTTCAGTGTGATTTATAAAATCTTATTTTTCTCGATTTATTATATGTGTGCTTTTTGAAACTTGCTTCGATATAGGATGATAAAAGTAATTGAATTTCTTCCTGTATATGTGATTTTTTTTAAATTTCAAGAGTCATTTTAATTTATTTTAATTGGTCTTGCAGGCATACGCCGGTTTCCATTGCCCAGAGTTTCAACCCGGTGATAGGTTAGCAGGAGTGGCATCAGGTAATTGGGGTTGTGGTGCTTTTAGAGGTGATGCTAAACTCAAGACACTGTTGCAGTTAATGGCTGCTTCTGAGGCTGGGCGTCACCTTGCTTATTTCACGTTCGGAGACACCAAGCTACGAGATCAGGTGTACCACATGTACACATTTCTCAATGACCAGCAAGTGACAGTTGGTAAGTTTATATTTTTTGCTGATTTGACAGATGTTGGCACGTAACCTGTTAGAGATAAATAATTACGTGTTTTTAGATCTTGGTGTTCCATCTAACACATCTTTAAATGTTTGTTCTTCTACATTTCTTATTTATAATTCATAAGAAAAGTTTGATTTATGAGGTTGAATTGGTGTGTATTTCAGGTCAACTGTGGCGTCTCTTGTGTCAGTATTATGAACACAGTTTCCGAGGAGGTAGACTCATCACCGATCTGTATCCATTTTTGTACCAAGCTCTCTCAAAGAAGACAAAGTCACCCTCCGCCACATGTAAGTGCATGATGACATTCATCTTTGGTAGATAAAAGAGGGTTGTTGTGAATTGTGTGGTTAGTGAGCTTAAATAACATTCAAATGCAGATTGATACATTTTATTTAAAACTTATTAAAACTTATTAAAATGTGACCTGAATGTGTGTCATGTATGGAGTAGTTTTGAACAGTGTCACACGTGACAACATTCGTCCAATAGTTTGAAAGTGCAGTTTGCTTATTGCAGATGTAGATTCTGTGCAGAGATTATCACCAGATTGTTATTTAGGTTTTCACTACTCCTGCCCTGTGTTGACGGTTCCCATTTTCTACACTTGTTTGTGTTCCGCATTATCCCTTCAATTTCCTTGTTCTCAACATTCCACTGTCTACGTATTTAACGAACTTTTCAAACATTCCCATTCCATACTGTTCCTCTGTTCTCTGTTGTGTTTATTTTAAGTTCTGTTTTCTTATTCTCCCCCGCCCCCTTTTCCATCCTATCGACACATCCAGAAATCTGTTTCAGGAGCTTTCAAATTGGACTTTATACTCACGAATTTCCTAAATTCCAAAATTATGTAAATGAATCCATAAATGTCTTTGTGGTTGTAGTTCTTTTATTTGTCTGTGTAGGTGGGGATTAATACTGCCCTCTTATTTTTGTTTTGATAACTAATTCTGGTTTTCTCTAGGTTGTATGTTGTAGGACAGCATTTGGTGGAATGGCTGATATGTCCTGTCTCCTGCATGGTGAACAGCCTTTAAAGTGTTTGTGGTGGTGACAGTTCTTATTATAGTTTTCTGGTTTGTGACGCCCTGTAGTCTTGTAGGTGATTGCCAGTGTTTTGCAGAAACTACTACTTCAGTTCTGAGTTTTAAGCCTCTTTCTGGCACTTGCCAGATAAGGTCTGCTGATGGAACAGTTGTCTTCTCAGCGTCCCTCGAGAGCTGGCGAACAAATGTCACCATCCACACAGCCCTATACAGGTGGATGGCATTGACATGACACCTTGACTTCTGTGGACCACAGCCCTGTTGGCTGCCTGTCTCCCCCACCCCACCCCCAGTTGAGGAAAATAAGGGTTGAATTTTGAAGAGGTGCATTTTCTGCATTTACTTGACTGACTCGTCAGTTGGGAATGAGATCAGTACGTGAAAATCATTAAACAGCAATATTGAAACTATCAATTAAGAATATTATAAAACCAGGTAGTTTCTAGGAACCTCCCTGTACATTAATAATTACTGTTAAAAAATATTTGAAGGGTTTTTACAGAAACATATTTGAGATAAATGTGATGTTATACAGCCTTTATGTGGGCTGTGATCCAACAGAACTGTGGATTGTGCAAAATAAATAATGAATATCACCAGTTATCCTTTGTTATATCCTTCAATTTCTTATAATTTAATGTGAAGTCAACAAGACTTTTTATTCTCTAATTACCCTGGGCTTTTAAGATGTAGTTTGGTATCGTATTCTGTAGGACTAACCAAACCATTTTCATGGAATGTGCAAAGGGTGTTTGTGTTTTATAGGTGTCATTACCCATCAGTCTGCTGATATACATTTGGATATCTGCCATCAATAAATGTATGATGCATGTTTCTGTAGATCCAGCAGCTTTGAAGCATGTTATATATATTAAACGCTGTCCCACTATATGCCATATTCTGATTTAAGTGTTTGTTAGAAACTGATTGTTTAGAGCAGTCGTATTCAGCTTGGGATATGCGAAGACATCTTAGGGGGTACGTGAAATTTAAAATATATATATATATATTGTTTTATAATAAACACTGAATAATCAGTAATATAATTTACTTAATTTATTTTAGATGTAGATTATATACTATGTATAACTTGAATTATTCACCAACAACTTTGGGGGTACAAAGTTGAAGAGAAATTATATCTGGGGGTACGCGAACAAAAAAGGTTGAATACCACTGGTTTAGAGAACAATGTAGATTTTGAGAACCTTGTCTTTGTATTTAGTATAGCCTATGATATACCTGTTGACATATTTCTTAATTTACTAATTTTAAAGAAAATGTATTCACAAAAGATAATGTCGGTTACATTACTTCTGTTTATGGCGCAACAGCCTGATCTGAGTCTTGGCCTCCTCCCATGTGGGAGGTTTCTTTGTCTTTTGACGTGTGCATTTATGAGTAGTGAGTGACAAGCCCGCTGCCTCTGCACAATTTCTACTCAATTTTGATTTGTCTGTTAGAGCCATTTAGTAGTGAATCCGGGAGAGACTTGGGTGAGAAATGGCCACTGAATTTTGCTTACAAAACATCTCATTCATGCTTGTAAGGTTCTTTTAACTGCCGTAAATCTATGACATAGGACTGCCAACTTTACTTTCCCCCTGAAGGGAGTTGTGATACGGATTTTTATCACCCTTAAAAATCCATCGACCTTGCCCGGGTTTAAACCTGTGAACCTTGGGTCCAGTGGCGAGCATTCTGAACATCTACCATACTACACAGTGTAACGACCCAGAAGACAGAAATCTTCATACTCACTGCTGTGAAAACCTCAAATCATACATATAAAGAACAAGTTTAGGTTAGCCACCGAAGGCTCAAAGTCAACCAAATTTTATCCAAATCCTTCCAGCAGTTAAGTTGAATCATGCAGACATGTGATTTCGTGCACATCATGTGAAGAACGCATAATGGTTTTTTTTTTCATTTTAAATGTCAAAGTTAAAGATAATTTTGAATGATTATTATTATTAAGTGTTCTGTCTTATGACAGGTCCATTGCTCTGCCCAAAAAGAGCTCTCCAGTTGTCCCTATTCTCAGCTTCTCGCTTTAATTCCTGGAACGTCATCTTCTTTCCTTGTTTAAGGTCGTCGGTTAGCTGTATCAATCTTCTTCCTAGTCCTCTCTTTCCTTCAACCTGGCCTTCGGTGATATCACTCATTAATCCATTCCTTCTCATAATATGTCCCAGCCAGTTAGCTTTCCTTCGTGTAATCGCCTGCAGAATGCTTCTTTGCTCGTTGACTCTCCTCAATACTGCTTCGTTGGTCACTCGATCCGTCCACCTGATCTTCTCTATTCTTCTCCAACACCACATTGAATGATACAAGTATTTAATGTTACATATGTTTTCTTAATGTTATGAGGCATACTTTTACACCAAGTTATCTTGGTACATTCAGATAGTCTTTTGTTTGGGTGCCAAAGTTGTTAAGGTGGTCTACTACTATAATAAAATACTAAATGAAACAAATTATAAAAGTAAGAAGTGCATAGATGTGTGATTCTCATTTTAGTAAGTTATTTTTCATCAGAAATGAAAACACCTAAAGTGTATCATTGCTCCATAGTAGGTTTTTAATTATAGAATCTATCTGATGACCCATATAAAGTGGAACCATCTTAGGAAGAAGAAGAAATAAGTAAGGTTGGTTAAACTGGATAAAATTCTGCCTTAAAACATGAATGAATTTATGGTTTGGTGAGCAAATTTGTTTACTATTTCAAAACTACATACATACTGAAACAAAAGTTACAGCCGTACGTGTTCATAATGAAGGTTAGAAGTATGATTGTTTCATCAAATAAATTGCTAGAATGCTTCCATTTTGGTTTTCTCGTCGTGACACGTTGATATTAACTTCATGTGCATACCAGTCATATACCAGTATGACGTCGGTTGTCTTCTGATTTTTTACACCTTGTAGTCTTGTAGGTGGTTACCAACATTTCAGAGGAATGTATCTCCTTCATTTTCAGGGTTGAAGTGTATGATAATGTGGCCACAGTAAGGTAATGTTTTATGCAGTACTGTATTTAGCACAGAGGTTTGAGGTATACACCATGAAATTCCTTGGATAACATGGAAAAAAGTGTTTTTTGTGTTAAGGTTATCTTAGGATTGAAAGATCTGGTGATGAAGAGGCCAGCAATTATGCCATTAGCGTGGTTTATTTGTGAACCTCTACAATAAATCCAGTTAATTTTTAAAAATGTTTCTAAGAGTCGAATTTTAATGTTTGCACAGATTCGTTGAAGGACAGCTGTTTACAGAATAAGAATTACATAATCATACAGTAAATGACAAATCCTTGATCAGTTTGGTAATCTCACTGCTTTTCAGTTTCATATTACAGCACTGGGTCATATTATTGCTAGGGTCAAGGCACTTCTCTGTGCATCATCTTCAGGTCTGACAGCTAGCTTTTAGCATGCGACAGGGTTGGTGGGAGTTTTCCTTCATTGTCACATAGAGAACTGTAATAAATAATCAGTTTCATACCTCGGCCACAATTTTCTACTGGGAAATAACCCCCAGTACCCAATAGTCTTAGTAATATAGATGTCCAGAGCAAAAAACTGACAACATCCTAGGGGATAAAACTTCTCTGTTTGATAATTTATTCATGAAATTTTAGTTTAGTACAGGGTGCAAGCTGCTTAACCCCTTGCAGTTTGTATGTAATCAGAAGGTGTGCAAGATAAATTTTAACTCCTGGTAGAATTAAAAATATACTTTTATTATTTTGTTGTAGGGCTGTAAGTGGTGTAATAACAATTAACACTGTTAGAAGACTTGCAGGACTATAGAGAGTTGTAGTGAACTCACTGAATTATTGAACCTTGTGTTTCCAGTTCCTTCATCATTTGAATTGTCATCAAGACCCAGACGAGAGGGGCAGGGTGAAAGTGAGTGGCTTAGTAAGAACAGAGGGGGACTGAACCACAAGGAGCTGCAGGATGCTTTAGCAGAAATTCCCATTGATGCAGGCAGTCGTGGTGCAAGGAAAAGTGAAAATGAGTCGCTGTCCAATTTCAGTAGTAAAGAAGTATGTGGAGGCCCATGTATGAACCAGGACTCAGTAGAGAAGCAACAGGAGAATATAAGAGGCAGTGACAAGCGAAGGGGGTCACTGTTGCAGTACCTGGAACACTGTGACAGCAGAAGCTCATTTTCTACCGCCAGTCCCACACCTAAAAGAAAAATATCTGACTATTTTGCAACAACTCCAAGGCCCAAGTGAAAGAGATTTGTACCTAATACCTATTTTTAAAAACATAATTTATATTTTGTCACTTGTTGATGTTTCCTGCATAGAAAACATCATAACTTATTAATGATTCCTGTAGCATACTAGTGCTGCCTACTTGTGTCATAAAACTGGATGTAGTTTTGTAAGTCTCCGTGTTGGTATTTGTAAGAACACAGGTTCTGTGGACATGTTGATAACCTGTCATTAATTATTAAGAAGTAGACAGAAGAAATTATATTTTGAGTAGTTACAGTCTTGTTATGTCCTGTTCTGGACAAAAATATCCTTAAAAATGTTGAAAGCTCTACAGCCTCATGAGTTAGTATGGCCACCATGTTCATGTGGTTGAAAGTAGAGATTGATAGGCTGGATGTCCTTGGTATCAAATATGAATACTTGGTATTTAGTAGGGAATACTTGACAGACATGCACATTTTGTAGGCTTTACTTTTCTACCAGAATAATGAGGAAAGAAGCAAATGCATATACGAGGGGCAGTTAAAAAGTTCCTGGAATTGTGGTATAGCACTGTAGGTAGGGCATATGGCAATGCTTACCTAATCACCTTCAAAGTTGTACTCTTGCGCACACACACTTGCTCCATCGATCCTGCCATTATTGGAAGCACCAGCGGAAGGCTTCGTTTGGAATCTTCCGGAGTTCGGCCGTCGCATTCGATTTGATGTCCTCCATGGTTGCGAAACGCGTCCCCTTGAGACCCATTTTCAGAGTAGGGAACAGCCAGAAGTCACTCGGAGCGAGATCTGGAGGGTATGGTGGTTGGGTGATGACGGGAATGCTTTTCTCGGCAAGGAATTGCTGCACAACCACCAGCGATGTGTCAAATGCGACGGCCGAACTCCGGAAGATTCCAAACGAAGCCTTCCGCCGGCGCTTCCAACAATGGCAGGATCGATGGAGCAAGTGTGTGTGTGCGCAAGGGTCCTACTTTGAAGGTGATTAGGTAAGCGTTGCCATATGTCCTACCATTACAGTGCTATACCACAATTCCGTGAACTTCTAGACTGCCCTACGTATTTGCCTCTTAAGTGCTTTTCCTTCTGGTACTCGGTAAATTTACTTGTATGGAAATAGTGTATGAGAAACTTTGTAAGAATGCAGGAGGAAAATTCACTTAGGTTTCGTACAAAATCAATACAGGTCAGTGGATGTGACAGTACTTATTGTGTTCCTCATTTGCAATGTAAAATAAGAGTGAATTTCACATGCAGTTGTCAGCTGCTAGTATAAATCAAATCACAGACTATGTAAATTCATATTTACTGCCCCGAGAGAAGGAGTACTATTATAATAAAACTGTGCACATTTTGTAATGGAGGCAAGAGCAGCATTGATTATTCAGAGATGAATAATCCTCTATTTCATTTATGAAACAAAATGATATTCAGAAATATTAAATGATGGGTTTATTTAAGCTGTTTTCTGATGTTCCATGGGTCTTCAATTAAGATTGAGTTGTGTGTGAACTTCTTGCATAGTTAATTGTTTTGTGTTCATTAGTTTTGATGCCATGAACAGTTGTTTCATCTATTTTAAGACTATCAGAAATTTCTTATAGTTCAGTCTTTTGTTTTTATTTTTTATATTGTATTTTCATTTTAGATGAGATAATTTATTTTAGTTACTGTTTTATAATAATATTCTTTTGTGATGATGAAACAGCATTTTGTACCCACTCTCTGGCACTGTAGAGCTATAAAGCACTGTGCACACCCACCCCTTTTTCTTCCAACCATTCATTCATCATACTTATTAAGAGTAACCCAGTTTTGCAGTGTTGTGAAGGAATGAATATAAAAATAATAGAAACATTTCATATACGTGGTGCCGTGCAAAAGGAAGACACGAGAACAACATATTTTGTTGAATGGAGAGTTGGACGACTGATGCTCAGAAGTAAGTCCCAGAAAATTTTTATGCCACTTGTATCTTTATTGTGACTTAAAGTCAGCTCACATTGAAACAAAATTGTGAGCTCTGCAGTATCTACAGCTTCAAGAAGTCGTATGCCACCAAACTGAGAATCGGGAGCTGATATTAGAGATGATTTTGTATTTGTACGTGTTCTTTGAGGCATGGGTACTTGTGGGTTATCGGGACACATCGCTTTAAAAATAGGTTAGGTTAGGTTAATGTGTGTGGAAAAATGACATAAAATATATATCATTTATCCACACACACACATTAACCTAACTAAACCAAACCTAACCTAACCTAACTAAACCAAACCTAACCTATTTTTAAAGCGATGTGTCCCGATAACCCACAAGTACTGAGGCATGTAAGTACATGAATAGTTGAGAGAACTATTGGGATACTGAAAATTACTTTGTTGTGTTACCAACATGTGAGGCCTGCTTAGGGCAAAAAATCATTTCAGGTCAGCTTTGAGAAAGGACAGTGTCAAACATAATACATTGTAATGAAGTTATTTAAAATGAATATTAGAGCCCTTCAGAGAAGTTGCATCTTGTAACAGGCAACTTTCCAGCTACTGAAGCTGTTCATTGTACCAGCTTTTTAGTGGAAGTTTGAGTAACCAGAAATATTTTGTGACTTCAGGATAAACATGAGGACAAGAAGATTGTTTTGGATGTTAAATGTACAAAACAAAATACCTCTGTGATAGTTAAGAAAGTAGACTCCTTAATTTTTAGTCGTGCTCGCTCTTAGTTTAAAACATAATGTATTTAGATATCCATATAAAAAGATATTCTACATATCACAATTTGTACTAATATTTTATAGATACTTCCGTACACCAAATATTATAAAAATCTGTTTATTCAGATCACGGAAGTGACTATCTTGTGATAGACTTAATTGTTGTTGCAGTGGGATGAGACTATGTCTAGAGAGAACTACAATCTGTAATGGGCCTATTGTCTGTCCCCACAAATAATATGTGAATGAATATGAAGTAGCGGTGGAATGATATTGACGGGAGAAAACCGAAAATCTCTGAAAAAAACATCTCCAAGTGCCACTTTGTCCACAACAAATCACACACGGATGAACACGAACCTGGTCCACTACGGTGAGCAGCTACCAACTAACCACCTGATGTTACAGCCTAGCCAATAGACTTTATACTAACCCTGGTAGAAAAATCTGAAAGGTCATCACTGCTAATATCAAAGTCCACCATTATACACAATCCTGATCCAGTTCCACTAACCTCCCATTCACCATCCATCCCATCCTACATTCCGAGCTTATTGTAGCGTGTTCTAACGATAGTTGACCTGTGTAAATCATAGTTTTGTAACTCCTTGAACTCATGATTTACGTTGTCATTCGTAGGTCCATATAGAGTGATTGAAAAATCACAACCCATATTCAAATATTTTTTGGTGGCTACGATTTAATACAGTTTTGTTGGATTAGTAGACGCACGACGTCACACTTGTGCCAGTTCTTTATTTGTCGTTCAGTAGTCGGGGTGTCTTCTGCGCAAGTGTTGAACAATACTTGGTAACTTCTTACTTGCCAGAATGAGTTTAAGGATACATTTTCTGATTCTCTTTTGACCAATGATTTTTCATCTGGTGAATCGTTTCCATGACGCAGGACAGAAAGTGTTAAAGTATAGGGAACGTGTGAATACATGCATTGCTGAACACAGTGGACATTTGCAACACTTAATATGACGTTTTTTTTTTATGATTTTGGTGTAATTTTATTTTTTTGACAGAACATGTAAGAATTGGGTTGCATGACTTTTTGATCACTCTGTATTTCCTGTCACTTATAATTTATGTTCTTTCCTCAAATTAAGAGAATACATTTGACATTTATACAAAACAACTGACTAAATTACTTCATTTTTTGTTTTTGAGTTCTTGTAGATATACAGTGGTAACTCTTATTTATTGGAATAAGAACTAGCATTAACAGAGCCTAATCTCCTAATTTTATCATGAATCTCATTTATATTTGTTAATGTGTCAAGATATCAACATTTTTAATTATTCTCAAATTATTTATTGCATATACTTAAATTGCTGGCCACAGTGGCGACGCGGTCTGAGGCATGGACCTGGTGCGCCTGGCCGCTGGGACCATGGGTTCGAGTCCTACTCAAGGCATGGATGTTTGTCCGCCTATTTCTGTGTTTTTATAGATAGAGGCCTTGCGTTGGGCTGATCACTCATCTAAGGATTCCTACCATTGTCCAAACAGATCAAGAAAATGAATATTAGTTTCATTATTTGCAGTATTTTCGTTGTACCTGAGTATGAATCACTGACCGTAGGATGATGTGGTGTCATTGACATCTGCTATGACCCAAATCCCACTTACTTGAGCATTAGTATTGATAGATTCAAGTTTGTATTCAATTGAGGAATTTGAGTGTGTAGATGACAGCACACAGGTCGGATTATGTGGGAGGTAACTGATTTTGAAGGCACCTCGTAATCACATAACTTGTGACATCCTCAGATTGGTTAGATTCGATGAGTCCTGCATTCACAAAGAAAGAAACCAGACGTAAGTGTAAGGCCGGAAATATCGACGAAGTTTGCTTACTCATGGGGGGGAAAAACAGGATATTTGACTTTCCCCAACTACAGATCTCGCATCATGCTCTGAGTGGGGAATATCTGGCTTTCGAAAGAACTTCCTCATAACGAGAGTTACCGCAAACACAGTGATTCTTGAATCTGGTCCTCGGTTTGGTTGTCAACTTTTGCATATCTGTCAGTGTTTCGACATCGCAACTGAAAAGGCTGCTTAAAGAAACCGCGGCGACTTTCAAAATTCAATTTTGCACCCATAAGCAGGCTGGAATTCGCTTCCCTGCCGAGGTAGATTGTATGTGGCCGCCATCTATCCTCCTCTCCAATGGATAACAGGAGCCCTCTCACTAGAGGTGAAGCGATCGGAAACTGAAGGTCGCTCACCTCCATCTAGTGCCTAGGTTAAGAATACCGACACCGTACCTTCCCCTCGCCTGTCACTTCTTAAGCGCATGAAATTTGCTGATAAATCTGATTCCAGAGTTACATTTTTTCCTTACCTCGAATTTACGGCATCTTGCAATCACAGCCCCTGAATTTAAATACCGCCGTGGTCATGGTGGTTCAATTCCATAAGAACCGAGTCCTTGATAAGCTTATCGTGTCTCATCTAGCCAAGATACTCCCCTCCTTTCGTGGAACCCAGGTATTCATCACGTTTTCACAGTAGCCTGTCATTTCCGCCTTTCCTGTGCCAGATGAATCCGGTGCTGGTGGCCTCTAATCGAGAATTCGAGTAAGTCATCATCACCTGGGTCTTCCTCATTACTGCACTGGAATCGCTCGCTCAGTCTGCCAGAACCAGCGGTCGCGGTAGGATGCAGGAGCGCGGTGCTTGGTCCAGCCAACTGGAGTTCGTCCTGTCGTGCCTCAACTATGCTGTCGGACTGGGAAATGTATGGAGGTTCCCGTACCTTGTGTTCAGGAACGGCGGAGGTGCGTATGAGGGATCGAGTAAACCCAGGGGTGACCGTTCGACTGGAATTCGAAGTGGTTGCCCCTGGAATGCAGCTGTTTTGTCTGTTAAGTTGTCGCTCGTTTGGTGTGGGGGGGTTAGTATTCGTATTTTTTTAAAAAATCTAGACCCCCCACCCCCGGCTGATATTTGAAACTGGTATCTCCCGACTTAATTCAGGTACAGGTAGCCCTCGATTTACGCCGGGGATGCGTTCCTGGACGAATCGGCGTAAATTGAAACTCTTTTATAATATAAATCAGTGGGAAGTCAATGACATGAGTTCCCAGCACCCAAACATTGACGAGTAATATAATGGCATTACATTTAAAGCTCTGAAAAAACGTAAATAAAATAAAGGTAATTTAAAAAATACATTTTATACACTTACAATCGGCAATTCGTTGGTCCACGCGATTGATTTCAATTCTTTCATGTGAGTGATGTGTATGGTCATCTCTGCTGTTTTGCGATAGTTGCATTCATATAAGACGCCGACCTATAGAAAATCGCGTAGTAAAAATAACCCCGGTACCTCCGCAGAGATTAAATTAGTCCTTTGAAAGTTTAAAGCGATAGGAATGAAATTGCATAAGAGCAAACTCGCATATGCAAAAGTTTGCATTTCACAATCAACTTTTACCGATTCATCGATCTCATTGGAGCAAATTTGCGTTAACGAAACATACGTAATTGCAGAGATTAGTGTATTTATAAATTTTATTCAAAATCAGCGATGTAAGAATTACAATTTAGTATAAGAATCAGTACGAGATACATTATAAAACGTTATAAATAATAGTAAAATAAGTTTTTTCACTTGCTGGTTTCAAAATAGGCGTTATTCTGAATCGGCGTAAATTAAACGGACGCAAATCGAAGGCTATCTGTAATTACTTCCTACATTCATAGAAGATGGCTGACCTCTGGGTTGTAGCGTC
>NW_019059894.1:140049-164660 GCF_000696155.1 Zootermopsis nevadensis
CCATTTCTTCAAACTGCACCATGAAAAAGTTGGCAATGACCGGGGTGACTAACCCACGGCCACGCTATTAGTCTGCTCATACAATTAGCTGTAGAAGATGAAGATGGAAGAGGTTAGAACATGGCAGAAGAATATCAAGGTATCTTCATAGGAAAGACAGGTCAACAGGCACAGGGCCTCCAAAATTAGCACCTTCTTAAAGAGCAAAATGACATCAAAACTGAGCGGGATGTCCCCAGGACCAGCATGAAGACTTGATGGAGTGTATGAACTCCACTCAATGGAGTTGTGGTCTGTCCTCCCATTATTTTTCCTGCTCTCACTTGATCCTCACCCTCTTCCCACTGTTCAACTCATGTTTCTACCTTGTTCCCACCCATATCTCAAACAATTCCTTGGATTTCCCATTTTACTGTCGATGGAGGCAGCAGGCACCTCCGAAACGTTGGTATACTTCTACCAAACTACATGACACAACATCCCAGAAGACAGGCATCTTCACACCTCAACACAAGTCACAACATAACCTATTAATAAAGGAAACATAAGACAAACTAGAAATGTATACAAAGTTTTTATAGAAAAACCTAATTGAAAGTGGATATTACCATTATGGAAGTAGGTTGTGGTGATGGGATTGGATTTAGCTAACCAATACTATGACAGTGAAGTTTTTGGCAGTAGTACATAGTTGATTTAACAGTTTGCAGGAGTTGAAGCAATCAACACAGCAATCATTGATCAGTGGCCATCTCTACGCAGTCATAAACACTGGGTGGTAGCAGGCACGTGCGCAGCGTGCTTTGTTCTTGCTTTACCCATGTGCTGCAGTGGTGGTGTGTACCTCTTCACAGTCTTGGACTGGAACACTGCATCCTGGGCTATACTCATGATTGGATTTGCTGAAGTGGCTCTTGTTGCATGGGTATACGGTGCGTGTCAAGTATTACTGACGATGGAAACTATAAGAAATTGTCCAGTTTTACTGAACTTTGCATTTAAAGCAAGAATGATACTTACACAAACTTAAATTTATTGGCAGATGCCCTATCTATTTTATTTTTGTTTCCTCAAATAATGTTCAAAAGTCAGGATCTTAAATCTTGAAGGTTTGTATTCTTGACAAGTTTGTGTCTCATAACCTCAAAAATTACAAAATTTCTTTAAGTGATTTAAGTACTTTATTTATATCAGTTTTTGTAGATAAATTGCCCAAACATATTTATTTTATTTGTAACTTTCATATTTCAGGTATCAGGCGCTTCCTTGATAATGTATCAGAAATGGGCATGCATCTTTCCAAGGTCACAAGAGTCTATTGGATCATTTCTTTGACAGTGATGGCCCCTGTCTTCATAATTGTGAGTTCTCTTTTGTTTATATCTTATAAATGGAGAAAAAAATTTCGTTATCATTATTTACTTTGTGCAGTATTTTGCATGATCCCCAGAAAGACACTATAAGCATTTCAATCATATTTTATGCTTGTTATACCTCTTAATATATTGGATTCTTTATCTCAACACCACAATTAAATGTGTAAACTTTTATTAACTGAGATATACAAATGTAAATACTAAAATGTAATAAATCAGTTACCTGTTGTTTATGTCGACACCAACGCTGCTCATAAATGTTTTTCTGAACTGAAATAATCAGAGAAGACACAAGTTGTGCTCTCTTTTGTGAAGTGTTGGCTTTTTTTGCATTATGATTCAAGAACGGATATATTTCTCACTTTATAAAAGTTCAGGATAGGCATTATATTAATAACTACAGCTATGGAAAATTTCTGCAATTTTTTTCTATAAATATAAGGAACAAACAACCCTTCTGCTTTACTTTTAATTGGCTTTGACCAAGGAAGAGATGAAAGGATAAGATTAAAAATGTGGTTAGAGAAATACATCATCATCATCATCTTTCTTGAGATTTCTTGGAGTGGTTGGTAGTCCCCTGGATTGGTTACCAGTCAGTCGCAGGGCAAGTCCAGTTGCCGCGTTACAGACTCTAGACAGGCGTTATGAGGTGGTATATCCCCAACCTCGATGGAACGTTTATACCGTCAAGACTCGGTCGCCGTTACCTCGTTAGTGGGAACAGGGTGCACCACGTGAAGCTGAGGATGGCAATTAGATAGGAGAGGCTATGAGTTGCCCATCACTACCCCTTACTACCCCTAGAAAAATACATTATGGCAGCATAAAATGGATGGAGTCGAGTGGAATACTTATGCAATGAGAGTGATGGACATTTAATTCCATAAATATAACAGAATTCAGGAAGACTCTTTGCCATGGGTTGTTTGGTTGATTTTTTGGTTCGTTAGTTACTCCCCAGTCTCTGTCTCGGTCCATCAAGTGGTATCTCCATGAGATTTTTAACCAAAATTCTAAAGATTTTTTTTTACTAGTGCCTGCTTTATACCAAGTCACTGAAGCTTCTCAGTTTGTAATTCTGCATTTCTTTTATGCTCTTAATTGGTATTATTCCTGTCTTTCTCTCCCTGCAGGGGGTGTTGATATTCACTCTCACCAAATTCAGTGCTGCTTATTATGACAAATATACATTCCCTGAATGGGTGGATGGCCTTGGCTGGCTTATTAGTATTGTGTCTATTTTACCGCTGCCAACATTTGCCCTGTATCAACTGTTCAAAGCCAATGAGGTAAGCACACATAATTAGTAGTAGTAGCTAAATATTTTTGGCATGTATGGGATTACCCTTATGGACAAGAACTATGGTGTAAATTCCCTCATCAGTTTATCAGCTTTCTCTTACATGGATTTTTAAATCATCATTAGTTTCAAGACAAATAAAAATGAAATTTCTCAAAACACTTTAAGGACTTGTATTATTATATGGCTCTAAATCATGTATTAAAGGTCACATTAACAAGTTTAGAGAAAGAAACAACGGGTTGAATAAAGTAAAATAAGAGTTATAAGACCTAGGTTTGGGTAATATTTGAAAAAATGGTGGAAAGATTATTACAAATGTATGGAGAGAAGTAAGATATTGAGAGACAGAGTATGGAAGCAACTATGAGAGAGTTAAGATCACTGGTAATGTACAGTGAATTGAAGAGTATTGTGGGAAGGAATTGCACATAGAAATATGTGAAGCAATCGATAAAACCACAACGTTTTGGAGATGGGAGTCTATCTCCGTCTTCATGTAAAATGTACTCTGTTGGGCACAATCGATAAAGCAAATCCCTATCTCCAGACTTTCAGATTTGAGATAGAAATATGTACCCGTGAGGCTAGGATAAGTATAGGATGGTGGTAGATATTTGAAGATTAAAGAGTGCAAGGGAAATATTGATCAGTGGATGTGTCCTACATGCAGTAAAGAGGAACAATGGAGTCACATTTTAAAGTGCAAGGGAACTAGAAGTTGAAGAGATAATTTGATAGACAAAAGGATTTAGAAGTAATGATCCATAAAATGAAATTAGAGAGATATTTTCAAGTAAAAATAAGACAAACTACAGAAAATTGCACTTTATTTGAGCAAATATAAAAATAAATAGAAAAGTTTAGTTGAGAAGTATGAGGATAAAACAGTCACAAATTATGGTGGTAACAAAGATGGGAGAAAGTATATTTAGTCTCTAAATAGACACGCAGATAGTTAAAGAAGTGTAAAGATGAATAGAAATTTAGGCAGGAGCCAGGGAGGCATGTTCAGCACTGCAGATTGTAAGTACTAATGGACTTAATAAGTACCAATGTCAGTGTCAGTATTATACATATTTTATTTATTTATTTATTATTAACTGCAAATGGGTTTATGCCAGGTGGAAATGGTGCTACAATAAGACACAACAAAACAATGAGGCACGACAAAACAATAAGACAGAACAAAACAACACACATAACACAAAATTACACATCACACTCAAAATAAAACAACTCATAAGATTACAAAATCATAAGGCACAAATATTTAAACGCAACAGATAACCTAAAGTAGATAAATTATGCACCATGAGAAGAACCAATAAACAGATGAGAGAGAAAAAAACTTAGCTGAAATGTGTTTTAGAAGACAGCTCGCATACTTTTGATTCACAAAATAAAAAGAGTTTTACTTCATGCTTCCGTATTTTATTACACCCATAGGTTGGATGGGAACTACTGCAACCCAGCAAATTGTGGGGCCCAGCATCATCAGTGACCCTGATACCCCCCTCCTTTGGAGCCTGTGAGAGCAATAATAAACCATATAATGGCTATAATAACAATGAGAAACCATCCAATGCATATGAGAGCGTTAATAGCTCTGCAGGGGCTGGTGGTGTAGTTGTGAGGACAGAACCAGATCTTGTTGACAATAAACAGACAGAAGTTAGTGCATATGAAAACATTGCCTTCCAGTTTGAGAGAGGTAAGAATGCATCTCCACCTAAAAACCAGAAAATAACTTGATAATATTTTGTGTTCTGCAATGGACATTATTTGTTCAGCTGGGTAAGACCATCTTATGATGAATACAGCTGGCAGTATTGCTGTAGGTACAGCCACATCCACACTCAAGAGTTTCACTCCAAATTAACTTGTCTATCATTCTTTGTTGAGTATGTGAGGCAATTATCATGTGATTTATGATCTAGGCTGCCATATTGCTTGCTTTCATCTTCTACTCCACATGCTGTCTCCTTCAAACTGACAGTATAATGTAAGAAACAGAATAATTTAATTTTGTACTGTACAGAAACACCAAAGGTTGGTGTTGCAGTATTACTCTTGAAACGTAATGATTATGGACTTATGAGTCGTCATACCGTGTAGTTTTTTTAGGAGATTAGCAGTGTTTCAGAGAAACTGATCATCTTCATGTTCAAGGTAAGGTACTTTCGAGATGGAGGCAATACATTCATCCAAAACATTAACATCCTGAAAATGAGAGCAATGCATTATTCTGAAATGTTTGCAACCACTTACAATACCCAGAAGACCAGAGTCAACATCACCACAAAGAGAATTTCATATCTAGAGACAAGTATTTGGAACACACTCATTTTGAATCTTGACCAGGTTATAGAAGGTTTTAATCATTTTCCTCAGTCTCTCCAGGTGGATGTTGGCATAGTACCATGACTGCCTCCTTACAAATTACTACCCACAGTTCATTATCATTTTCACATTACATAGTCACTCCAAGTAAAGTGCTATAATTAAATAACCTAAGGATTGATAATTTTGTGTAAAAGCTTAAAACAAACATTGGAAAATAAATGTTAATTGTCAAGAGCATAATAAAGATATAAATATTATTTCTTTCATGATGCAGTTTGTTTTTATAAGAAGCTTCTTTGGGGTTTTGCTCTTATGTAATTTACATTTGTGTAATAGTTCCTGATTGTAAAAATAAAATAAAAACTTGAAATGCTTGTAACTTCTTAACTGGTAGCGACTGTATTTGAAGCGATCAGCGAAAGATGCTCTTTCGAGATCATTTCCAAGAATTTTGTTCATTGTTATGTTTCTTCTGGACACCCCCAAATTTTGAAGAATACTGAGAATGTATTAACGTGTTTATGCCAGTTTATTCTTCTCAGAGTGTAGTGAAGCATTATTTAAAGAATGGAATTTTCATATTTTTTACCTTCTTAAAAACTATTTCGTCATATGATGCATAAATATTGATAATGAAACATTAAACTGCAACACATTGTTTTCTGTCGCATTCATGATAAGTGCACTGAGTAAAATGAGTGACTTGCACACGTGTGTCATCTTCCGGACAATTATGGAACGCTACCTGTATTCATTTACTTATTATTGGCTCTAATTATTTGAATTCAGTTTTAATAACTAAATAATGTATAGAGTATTTATACATTGTTTAATAATAAAACATCTGCCTAGCCAGCTGAGGTCAGCAGTGCGTAAATAAAAAATGAATAAATTAAATCAATTAAATGTTAACTGCTATGCAGAACAAAGTACCCTAGAATTTAACTGGAAATAATGGTTATTATATAATAAAGATAGACTTCTTAGATAATAAGAATGTTGGCTGAATGTGTGGAACATGTTATTTTGAAAGTTGCTTACTTTACAGATTTCAAGATTTAAATTTATGAAATTTACATAGTTGACATGTGTTTTATTGACAGGAGTTTGGTACTCCCCAAGTGGCAAGCTATTATGAGCACAATTATAATCATCACGTTCCATAAGAGGCAGGATATTTTGTGACTAACTGAGTGTATGTTAGTTTGTCAGAGAGATTCTGTTGCATGAAGTTAGTAGCTGATTTGTTATGTAGTTAAATAGTTACTTAGTGAATGATACAATTATTTTGATGTTTTTTAGTTGTCAGATCTTAGTTCATTGCTGCAGGAAGGTAAGGATGACATCAGATAGTACAGCCAGTCAGTACACGTGTTATGTGTATTTGTTTTCTATGAGAAAAGAAATTAAATAATGACAACTGAAAATTTTACCCATGTCGTAATTCATTTCCCATGTTAAAAAATCTGGACTGAGTATGTTGAAAGAATAAACTCTGTTAAAATCCCAAAAATTTATTATTTATCCACCCAGAGAAAGAAGATACTTAAGAAGTTTCATGGATTGAACCTTTCATATCTCCCTTAAGCCATTACACTTACCTCCTCCAGCATATTAGAATATATTCTTCTCCAGACATCTAGCCATTTTGTTACAGAAATTTTGATCGTGATAAACTTTGCTGTCATCAAGTGTATGGGGCTGACTGACATTGGCTGGAGGGGGCCTGAGGGGAAGCCTTGAATGTTGTCATCTCATTATCCATTGGACTTCTTCCCATGGCCAAATGAAATGTTTGTGTATCTTACAAAAAGAGTTTAGTAAACAGAAAGTTTTATAACAGTATTTTATCTTTTTTATTAAATCTGATCTGGGGTCCGCGCGGTCTGAGGCGTGGGTCTTGTGCCACTTGGTCGCAGGGACCGTGGGTTCGAATCCCACTCAAGCCATGAATGTTTTTCTTTGTTGTGTTGTCCTGTGTGCAGGTAGAGGCCTTGCGATGGGCCGATCCCTCATCCAAGGAGTCCTACCGAATGTCCATAGATCAAGCCAACTGAAAAGTTGGGGACCTATAAAGGGTACCGGAAAATGTACAAACATTGTTAAACCGGAAAAAGAAGAAGATATTTTGAATTTGTCTTTAATTCCAATGATGAGATACGAACTGTTTAGTTCTGTCTTTATGTGTTTGTAGACCATCCTTCTTACATGCCTGTAATAAAGTTTCTGTATGTCTCTATATTTTTTGTCAAACATATCAACATAATTAACATTTACAAGTTAACACAGATTTCAGGACTGATTATACTGGCACTTTCACCTCAGATATTTGTATTAATGAAGTTAGGGAATAAAAAAATATAAAGGCTATGTGGTCTCTGATGACATAATATTTGAAGGAAGTTTCATGAAAATCTGTCAATTCAAAACAAAAATACGCATGAACATGATGCCATAAGTCTATACCTCCTGAAGTAAGGAATGTATGCAAGTGAGAAATTTTGGGAATAACTTACGCTTTCTTCTTTCTTCCAGGTGCTTCCTGATAAGATTGTCTAGATCTACAAATTAATGATTTTACAGTTTATTAATTTATTTCTGTATGCTTTCACTGGTACATATTCTGATTATGTTAACCCTTTTGTTGTGCATTTTTTTCTCATCACATTCCTTAAATAATGTAATTTGAAAGTAAAAATATGAAAAATGATCAATATTTCTTTTCAAATAAAAAACAACGTATTTGTGCAACTTCAAATACTTGAAACTAGGTGGTAGTACCATGGAGACCAACAACAATGCATTTTCGTAGCTCAGTGAATGAAGTTGAATGTTGCAGGGAAAGGAGAAGATTATTTCTTGATGTGGACTAAAGTCAAATGTCATTATACAGTAATGGATGCTTGTTTGACTTAAGTCAAATATTGCAGAAGTAGGGTTAAGTGTGCCAGTAAGCATGATACCACAAGCCTCCATATAAAGTAAGGACATTTGACCAATAATGCAACCCAACATGGAATATAGACCATTATTTTTTTGTCTGAAACATTGTTTCGTTGGTGCATGTGCACACGAACAATCATTTATCATCAGCAGTTTGCCACTTAGGCCACTTGGATCAATGTACGTTATTAACTCAAATGTTAATATAGTTTAGGTGTGTTGGCAGTATGCACTCATGCATATGCTTGAATTTTTATCTATATGGTACGAGTCATTCACAGAACATATTTGTAAATGAGCGTTTTCAATGCCTTAAGATGCGAACAGAAGCCGCTTTCGGTTGCAGCCTTGCAGTTATGCTATTCCTTCAATGAAGAGGTGTCCCGGTTGAGGAGAACGTAGTTTGTTGGCGCACGGAGAAGAACACATTGCAGATAAAGCTTGCGAGACGGGACGCTCTTACGCGAGGAGATGCCAAACAGTACGAAAATTGTATCCAGCCATTCAGGTAAATCAGCATTTAACATATTTACGTTCATTTATACGAAGTGTTAACTCTTATCTTCGTATTTCATTATGACAGCTATTAATATTCATAAATATGTTATGATAACAGTTTTGTAAAACATTTATTTTAGTAACGTTTCAAAGGTCGTTGCTTCTACCAGACTACACGGCGCAACAACCCAGAAGGCAGCCATCTTCATTTATTTTAGTATTTAGTGTTTTTAGTTAAAAATTATTTCAAAATGCACAGTAATAACATCGGTTCAATTGATGCTGGAAACCCTCATATATTTGACGACGTTAAAATGTATTAGAATTTGGCAGTTTTATTTTACATTTTGTTGTCGTGGGGCCCTTAAGGTAAACAAGGCACTGACTTGTATTAGGCTTCTCAAGTGCAACCCCCAAAGGGTTAAAAACGCGTTCATATTTTGTGGACAGGATCTGACTAGTATCTTCCACCCAAATTTTTACAGAATTATACATATTTTTTTGTAGTTGAAATACAGCACTTCACGGTCTGAGGCGTGCGTCTCGTACGCTTGGATACTGGGACCATGGGTTCGAATTCCACTCAAGGTATGGGTGTCTTTCTGTGTTGTGCTGTCCTGTGTACAGGTAGAGGCCTTGCGACGGGCCGATCCCTCATCCAAGGAGTCCTACCAAATGTCTAATAGATCGAGAAATCTCCAAAAAGGAGGCACCTGTACTCCACAAGGAGTGTAAAGGACACAAAAAGTTCGTTTTATAGTCAAGGCCTCGATATCAGTAAATCATTAGGATTGAACTACGTAACATTTACGTAATGAGAGCAATTTTTCTGTTGTAACAGTTTCGATCCTTTTGTGTCAACGTCCGCCAATCAGCACACTATTCACGATAACTTATTGCAAGTAATTGTATATGCGACGACTGAAAGCGTTTCATAAGTAACAAAGTCTGTGTCTGTTCGCGGGACATGATCTCCGCGGCGAGACCAGGGCATTAGTTGCTGGCATCTTGTGAATATGATGTTTGACGCAAAGTGTTTTATAACTTACCCCCTTTACATTAGGAAAAAAAAATGACACAGGCAGAAAAGAATATATATTTTTATTTCAAGGCCTGGTAGCTGAAAGAACATCTTATATGAATTCATTTCTTTGCTGTCTGGATATTTGTCGGAGACCTCAGCTAAAATCCACATACGAAAGCCCGGACAGATGCTAAATAATTCGAAATTTTGTAAAACTTTAAGGAGATTTAATTTGGTAGTTGAAAACAGCACAGTTATGATCATTGGTATGTGGTTAATAAATAATGCGATCATCAAAGTTACAACATCTACTGAAGATGTCCAAAATTTAAAGAAAAAAAGTTCGTCGTCTAATGTTGGTGTTAATCACCTGCTCGACACTCACGGCGAGACAGATGACTCACGACACCCATCATAAATAGAACTTACGGGCACAGAACGCAAGGTTTTGGCCTTTCTTCTCTTTTCTTTGCTTATTAAAGTGACGGACACGAATGAAGATTGCTCAGAGAGAGAGCGAGAGAAAGGTACAAATAAAAATGGCATCTGCTTTCAGCCTCCAGGTGAACAAACTGACTGCGTTTAGGTTGAATTCCTCGGCACTGCTCCCCCACTAAAAAGGGGTCTCTCACGAGGCTAAAAGAGGGAGGAATGAGAACCCCTCCTTCATACAAGCTTGGGTTGTCTTACAAATTGCAGCAGTTTTATGACAACTTACTTGAGTTCATGCTTTTAGTTGCCTAGATTGAATAATTTAATTTGTAAAGAATTTTAACTAATACTTCATCTTTTTAGGTATTTCTTTGGTTGAACAATGAACTTTAAGATATATCGTAATTATAGAGAGAGTGTAAAATATAAAGTACTGGGAGAACTGAGAGACATTTTATTTAATGGGGAGGGGGGGAAGCCTTATGCTGTTAGGTTCAAGGGCTTCGTCCGCTCGCTCTTCTGATAAGAACAGTAGGAAAGAATATGCGTGATTGTGGCAAATCTTTAATGCCAGCAGTATTATTGACTGTTCATACGAATCAGTAAAATTGTATTAAATTTGTTTCGTTCTAATTTTGTGTAGGGTTGGATTTGAGGTTTTCACGGCTGTGAGTATGAAGATGACTTGTCTTCTGGGTTGTTACGCCGTGTACTATGATAGAAGTCTGTGTAGAGATTTAAATTTACATTCTGGAGACATTTTATGTAGGGCGAAGATAAATTTTTCAGATTTACATTTGAAAGGGCTGCACGAATTTAGGGAACCTTCACAACATTTGCTTGCAGACAGAGGGCACTGTGGAAAAAAAATGTTCAAAATTGGGTTCCTACCCTCACCCACGTCTCTGATACCAATATCGGTCACTTGGGAAGCAGTTTATGTGAATTTTGGTTTTAAAGAAGTTACAAATTGTTGGTGTTTGTGGTACGCATAGTTACCGCGTCTTATTTCCATCTGTGTCTCTCTTTACCTTCCAAGGGCGAAGATATTATTCCTTCCCCCGTGACAATAACCACAAGACCTTGAGTGAATGGTTATTCTGTGGTGAAGGGACTAGGGTTAACCTTGTATTTCGCCGTGTATCTGTTAGCCAACTGCCTTCGTGCCAGAGTGCGACAGTCCAGGACAGGAGATGGGTGTTCTTCGGCTGTTCCTCTTCACCAAGTGTTTCAGACGACGGTAAGCTTCTGGAGATTGGGAAGGAGTTGCTAAGGACACAGAGTGACAGGCAGTTATTTTTAGACCAGTGGTTTGAATCTAAAACTGACAAAACAGTGGTTTTCCTAGCATATTTGACTTCACTGTAGCCTACAAGTATATTATTGCAAATACGTCGAAATTTGCTTATTTACACTACAAAAATAAAAAGATTTATGAGATATTAAAGTCAAAATGTTCCATGTCAGAACGTTACATATTGAAAAATTTAAAACTAAAAGTTATATCCGAGGTCATATGAAATAATTCAAGATGGGAATTCTCCGTATTTTCGTGTTGGTATTTAAGGGACAGGAACTTGTCTGTAACTGGTTTACTTAGTGAGACTTTGCATTAAAATCCAAGAAATTAGTAGCTAAAAGGAATCAGAAAACTAAAATAATCGCGAGTTACAGGATATTAATTTTTCCACGTGTTCTGATATCCAACTTAACGCCAATTACCGCTGTCCACCGGTTAATAAACACTGCTTTAAACAAATGATGCTCTTTCCCCCCCTCCTAAAAATGGTTTTGAAAAAAACAAGAACTTTCGGGTGACACTTAATTTGTTCGCACTTGACTGTTTTATTTGGGGTCGTATTTTACAATACTTGGTAGAACTTAAATAAAACTGTTTAGTCACTGTAGTGTACCACTTACCTCTTAACTGAGATTTGAAGTGGATAATGTTCTTCTGAGTTCTGGCAACGTGTAAACTCGTCAGTAGACACCGTTTCGGAAAAAGAAACATACTGTCTTCATCTTCAGGGCGAAGTGTTGGGTTGAAGAAATATACGAGGTGCGATCGGAAAGTTTCAAGACTGTGTCAATAGAGGGCGAACCGGATGTAGTACGAGCTTCTGCCGCTAGGGGGTGCGGCCTACATTCATAGTGAATCAGTGTGCCAGCCGGCATCATCGAATTAGCATTTGGTTCTTAGTTACGGGCGTTTTGGTAGTGCATTACACCGACCCTCCTGCGATTTCGGAATGGCGGATTTTCATGAACAAATCAAATTTTGCCAAAGACTCGCCAAAACGGCTAAGGAAACCTATGAAATGCTAAAGCAAACATTTGGGGAGTCCGCAAACCGACGTAGTCCACGTTTATTGGACCTTTGGCTAGGACAGACGAAAACTACAAGTAGCAGAGGCCTTCTTGTGAAGCTGATAGTCGCTCAGTAAAGAAAATTGCTGCCTTGTACACAATCTGAAGGTTCATTACATTGTTTGCAGGAGCTCGCCAAATGTTTCTTTCCTGAGCTAGATGAATCCAGTCCACGCCCTTCCATCCAATTCCTCTAAAATTCATTTTGGAACGATGAATCTACGCCAAGGACTTGTAAGTGGTCTCTTCCTTCAAAGTTTTTCCTACCTAAATTCTTGTACGCATTTCTCATGCGTGCCACATGCCCCGCCAATCTCATAGCTAGTGAAGAATACAAATTGTGACACTCTTATTCAGTGTTCTCCAGCCTCCAGTCACTTTATCCCTTTTAGGTCCAAATATTCTCATCAGTAACCTTAATTGTTAGTATTATCTCTATAATATGAGAGAACAGTGTACAATTTTGGCTTTCGGAGGGAAGTCACGTTTAATGTTCAGAATTATCCGACGTTTCGACAAAAATTACACCTGCCATCTATACAGTGTATGTGTAGTGAGGGAGGAGAGTATGGGATTGAGGAAAATAGGTGACAAGATTATTTAATTTTTTTGAAAATTTGGCGAGGAAACGAGTTGATGAAAGCGTCCCAAAGAAAATAAAAAATCAAAACCTCTTTTCCTCAACCCCATGTTATTGTCCCCTTGGGTAACAGCCCGCTCTTCTAATCCACCAATTGGCACCGTTAGCTCCAACCCGCTACCTAATTACTGCCTGCCCTATTTATGCCCAGCCACTGCATATTCGCCCTGAAGATGGCAACTGAAATGTTCATCGAAACGTTGGATAATTCTCAATATTCGACGCGGCTTATCCCCGAAAGTCGAAGTCAAACGTTTACCGTAAATATCTAAAGGACAAGAAAAGACACCAAGTTTCACACAAAAAAGAGGTAAAATTATAAGAAGAATATTGTTCCAAATATTTGAACTTTACCACAAAGTTTAGGGATTTATAGTACGAGTTGTACTGCAGTCTGGTGACGAGACACGAATCTGTGCTTTAGCGTCTAATAGGGCCTGTGTTTTTCTTTATGGTTTATTAATTAACATCATCAATGCATATTAAGATTCTGGAGTGCAGTTCAGGTGTTGAGAAAATACATAAAAGCGAATACACTGTTTGTATACAAAGAGGTTGTCGAAGTATAACTTAATTATCTACCCAAAAGTCGATACACTCATTTTGAAGTGTCAATTAGACTAAATTAATACTCAGTTTCTGCTGAGTTCTGTTTGTCGACAATGTCTTATTTTGTCTGTGGTCAAGTTTCAAATATCTATCGATAGCAGAAGAGGTTTATGAATGTTCACGACGCCACACAGAGGGCTTCAGATACGTATCTCGTTATCTTGTTCCTAGAGTGGTAAGGTTAGCGCCATTACCTCTTACGCAAGTCCTACATTGTTCATAATTCAATTCTCTAACTCCGTGGAGCAGAATTCCTCTTGAAATGTTGATATTTGCAGCGGAAGCTTTTGTTGTCGTAGTGACATTTTTACTTCACTAATTTACAAAGTTGAGTTCTCTATATGGATGACTGCGTCCAACACATTTTTTTTTTCGGACCAAAACCAAATGCAACTCTCATTGCGCTGTGCAGTTCCATACATAGAGGTGCAAGATTGTGTTGAAAGCTCAAAATAATCCATCATAAAGGATGTGGCTATATTGTCATATATGTATTATTTTTTATTTAGTGTTCTGTCTGACGACAGGTCCATATGAACAGGATCCTTCCATCCTTTTCTCGGACTGGGACCTGTTCATATACATTCTTGGCAGATGATCTAGAAGTGGTTTGCCATTGCCTTCTTCTGTGTGTGAATGGAGTAATTGTTGGGATGCCACGGAGAAACCGGGGAAGCCCCCGGAGGAAAACTCCATGTTTCCTAGACCACGGCCTTGCCCAACACAAGTTATAAATTCGGGCAACGCCGGGAATCTAACCCGAGACCCCAGGATTACAAGGCCAGCGTTCTAACCGCTAGATCACCGTCGTCTCATATATGTATAAGATTTTATAATTTTTTAATTTAAACATTTTAAGTATGCTGTGTTTTTAACAAAATACGAGAAATGAAAGCCATATTTTTTATTTAACTGGCTTGGTTGCGTTAAGGCTTCCTAACTCTGTAGGCCTATGGTGACTTATTCCTAAAAATGTCCCTGCAAACAGATTTTCATTTGCAGAGATTTAACAACAAGATTTTCGAAGACTCCCATTGAACTAATTTAGTTTGGGCAATAGTCTCCGTTCGATCTCCATGGTCCACAATTTTCTACTGAGGTTTCTGTTATAGAGATTCGAATTGTACCGGGGCTTAATGCAGGGACACTTTTAGAAGTTTGAGGATTGCAGGTTCGATTCACAAAGCACGCATAAGCCTGATAACGACAGACTAAATATTAATAATATTGACAAGAAGAAAATATAGATTTCTTGGGATTTTATTCGTGTGTACAAAAAATTAAAAATAACGCGGATACATAAAAGTATATATCGCGGTTGTCAAAATTGGGCACAATGGAAAACCGGAGATACTTGGAATACGCGATTGGCAATCCCCCCGCCATTTGGAAGGGATTTCTGTATAACAAATTAATTAAATTTGTAAAAAAAAGTTCCCGGTTTAACCATAAAACTGCAGAACTGCGTTACATTTTATTCGCAAGGCCTACATGTGATGGTGTTCAAAAGAAGTCAAGGGCACCGTTATTTCATTATAAACGATAATTGTTTCGTAATCTAGTAATCATGGGTCCAGAAAACGTGGGACCCGTCACGCGAAATTGCACAAGGACTCAGACCCTTCTTGGGAGATTATTTAAAATCACGCCCGTACGAAGTCTGGATCTCGTAAGAGGGACTAGTAATTCATTCGTTCACTCCATAGAACAGAATCCTCTGTGAAAAACTGACAGTTTCTTACCATTTCAAGAAATTTCTTGGCATTTATGGGCTCTGGTGGTTCGTTACAGTGTTCACTGTTGCCCACCATTCGAGCTTATGCTGGACCATTTGAATTCAGTCTACACACTGTTTATCTAAGATCTGTTTTAATATTGTTTTCTCAATTTATACCTAGCTCACCAAAGTGGTCTCTTCCGTACAGATTTTTATATTAAAGTTTTGTATGTCTCATCCTCCCTAATTTATAATCGTCTGAATAATTGCTGATGGAGACAGGTTATGAAGTTTCTCGATTTACAACACGATGAGAACCAGAGGAAACAGGTTCATTTCATGACGCTTTGTGAATTGTGACATGGAAGTTCTCGTGGCCTAACCTTAAGGTCGAGATTCGAGCCTACGAGGGGGGAGAGAGAGAGTAGTTAATAAGGGCTGCATGGTTAGTTGAGTCAGTACAGCGACTGACTACGGGCTACATGACAGGGGTTCGACTCCCAATAGGGGCAAAAACCTTTTTATCTTAACCTCCGCGTCCAGTCCAGCTCTGGATCCCACCCATTCTGCTATCCGATGGATACCGAGGGCACCTTTCCCTGAGGGTAAGACGCTCGGGGCGTGAAGCTGACCACTCACATCCATCTTATGCCAAGCCAAAGAATTGGAGCTATACATCCACTACCCCTCATTTATTCACGGCGTGATACGTCATGCCTTTAACTCATGTTGGGTTGGAGGTATAAATCCACGCATTCTTAATTTCGGCACTAGATTGAGTGAGTGAATTGGTCCGTTCGTAGATCCTCCACTTTCTGTGGTACCCAGTGGGTGAATTCAGAACCGGTCTGCAAGCAGCGATGAAGAGACGAATCCGTGTCTGCCTCTGCCCGGAATTGACGGAGGTATGGAGTAGCAAATATTTTGTTACAGATTTTTATTTATTTAAATATGTTTCCATATCAGACACTCTCCTGTTGAAAGCTGTAGACATCGAGGTTGAAATTGCTATTTCAAGGTTTAAAAACTATAAATCGCCAGGTGGCAGAACTGATTCAAGCAGGAGGTGAAACATTAGTTCTGTGATTCATCAATTCTTTAATTCTGTTTGGAATAAGGAATAATTTCTTCGGCAGTGGAAGGAGTCTGTTATTGTACCAATTCATAAGAAGGGATAGAAAACTGACTATTAATTATATCTCCATACAAAATTTTATCCAACATCATTCTCTCAAGGTTAAGTCCAGACGAGATTATTGGGGATCATCAGCATCGATTTCGGAGTAATAGGTCGATTACTGATCACATTTTTGTTGTATTCGTTAGATACTAGATAAAAATGGGAGGACAATGAGACGTACATCAGCTATTCGTAGACTTGAAGAAAGCGAACGATTCGTTTAGAAGGGATATGTTGTGTTTTATTCTCATTTAGTTTGGTCTAGCGGTTAGAACGCTGGCCTTGTAATCCTGGGGTCTCGGGTTCGATTCCCGGCGGTGCCCGAATTTATAACTTGTGTTGGGCAAGGCCGTGGTCTAGGCAACACGGAGTTTTCCTCCGGGGGTTTCCCCGGTTTCTCCGTGGCATCCCAACAATTACTCCATTCACACACAGAAGAAGGCAATGGCAAACCACTTCTGGATCATCTGCCAAGAACGTATATGAACAGGTCCCAGTCCGAGAAAAGGATGGAAGGATCCTGTTCATATGGACCTGTCGTCAGACAGAACACTAAATAAAAATATAAATACACATGAAACTAGTTAGGTTTGTTAAAATGCGTTTAAAGCCCGTATATGTAAACATTTATCTGACACCGGTCTCAAACGAGATTCGTTATCAAAGTTGCCTTTCAACTTTTCTTTAGAATATGCTAGTAGCAAAGTCTAAAAAACTAGGTGGAACTAAAATTGAATGGGAAACATGGGCTTTTGGTCTGTGCTGATTATGTAAATAACGGAGGATACCAGAAATACCATAAAAACACAGAAGCTCTAATTAATGCTGTTAAGGAGGTTGATCTAGAAGTAAACACAGAGAAAACTTAAGTATACGTCGATGTCTCGTCACCAGAATGCAGAGGAAAATCGAGACATAAAGTTAGTCAATGAATCCCTTTAAAATGTGTCAAAGTTCAGATATTTGGGAGTGACAGTAACAAATCTCTTTGCACTTCCTTCACTATAACCAAACTTTTTACAGTTTCTCATCATCTTCAATGTCTGGCTTGTGTGTCTTTCTGTCTCCGTCTTCTTGTTTCCTCATATCTCAGCATGTGGCTCCAGCCGTCTTTTCTATTATACACGCGCACACATTCCATGTTCTGTATTTCCCCTGACTCCCCTAAATTTCACTTATTTTGCTGGGACCGTAACACAAGAACCGGAAAAATACTGATAAGATAACCGGCTATTAATCACACCGAATAGTGACTAGAAGTGTTATCTTTCTTTAGACATAAATAAACCAGAGCTGTCAGAAGTACGAGGATAGTCAATGACAAAGTTCGGTGAGGTCGACCAGCTTTCTACGATTTATCTCGGGGATTAATTATTATGACATGTTTCGGCGTGTGCTGGGTTCATTTCCCAGAGAAACCGATTCACTCTGGTGAGGAGCGGATTGTGTTCTGGTTGAGTGCATCTCAATCGAGAAGAACGAAAAGCGAAAGCAAACCAAAGTGTTTGGAATGGTCAAATGTAACTGTAAATGTAATATTAGCTTTTCATAAAACCCACAGGTTCATACTGACCTCACCACAGGTTTCTATCCTGAGACAAATGAATCAAATCTACATCCTCACAACCTCTTTATTTAAGATCAGTTTTAATATTATCATCTAGGACTTTTCAGGTTGTATCTTCCCTTCAGATTTTGTGACCAAACATTTGCGTGCGTTTTCTGTCATTCCCATGCGTGTCAAAGAACCCTCCCATCTCATTCTCCGTGATTTTATTATCCTAATACTATATCTTGTAGCGTACAGATCATATAAGCAGTGTCTGATGGCCGACAGTGGGTGTCCACCCAGCCGAAGAACTCTCGCTGCATAAAGATCGACATGTTACGAAATAGGCCATGGATTGTTTGGAGTGTTCTGAGGAACAGAAATGGACATGCGATTTGGGTCATGGATGTCAGGTTAGGTTAGGTCTATGGTTAAATTTACGTAGTGAATTCAGTATAAACTGCGTGGTCTTCTGCATTGTAATGCTGTATATTATTAAAAAAAAGGTTCTGATATACTTCCATTTCGAAACGTCCCGAAGATTGTCCATTTAAACACTGGGTTAACGAAGAGAGGTCTTATAATCACCTCGAGAACCCTTATAGGAAAAATACGTGCTTAGAGAATGTTTCTGAGATGTCATGTATTCAGAATGAGAATGAAATTCTTATATCGCAATTAAAATATTTCATCGAAATCGATCTTGTGAGCAGTAAGAGTTTTATTACGCGTCAACACGAGTGATTCTCCCGAGAATCCTTCGCTTTGGAAATAACACCAGTCGGAGCGCCATTTGAAGACCCGAAGATGAGCCGGGACCATTTGAATGCCAACTGCATCTATGACATCATAAAAACAAATACGTATGATGTGCACGTTCTTGTCCTTGCACTGTCTCATTACACATGTCCACGCCGGGTCGGTTGGTTATCGGATTGTGGCTGGTTCAGATCGGGAACGTCACTTCCATTGGCAGAATTTCTGTTCTTCGTTAAGCCATCGAATGTGACCGAAAGTTCGTGAACTATTACTTTAACGATAAAATTAAATAAAAATAAAAAGTTTATTACGCATTAGGAAATTATTCTGACATAAATGGAGTGACCAAGGAATTGAGGAAATAATGTGACAACTTTGAAATTAAACAATAATCCTGACTTTGACAGACATTTTTCTGTTTGGATTTGAAAGAATAATTTATTAGATAAGAATTTTGGCTAGGGTCATTCTTGGAAATTGGCCACTAGACGTATTCAGACAGATATTAAAATTTATGTATGTGTCGGTTTATTAACTTCATCGCCGTTCTTCTCTGTCCGTCCGTCCCTCCTTTCACTTCTCTCTCTCTCTGCTGTCGTATCCTGAGTTCGTTCCCAACTCTGTGGACGTGTACTGTTCGCGACTGTATTCTTGAGACTTGCGGGGTGAGGAAAGATAAGATGCTTTTAACACTTCGGACTTACTGCATTCCTTTCAAGTCTCAAGATTACAGTCGCGAACTATATGTACCATGGTGTTTTTGTTTTTATATGACACAGAAATTAATGTAAACATATTTTTCTCCCATTAAATGAATTCGAATTTTGTCTTTATTCCTATCGATAGTCTCCAAATTATTGTTAACTGGTGTAATCTAAAATATTAACGGCAATGATTAATGACGTCATGAAACGTGTATTTTTATACTGACGTCAGTTATTGATTACGCATAATTCTTACGTCAAACATACGACAGCGGCGCGATAAATGTGGAATCAAAATATTGTGCAAAATATCACCGAAACTGCAACATAGAACCTAAGCAGTGCACATACGAGGTGCGATCGGAAAGTTTCAAGACTGTGTCAATAGAGGGCGAACCGGATGTAGTACGAGCTTCTGCCTTTAGGGGGTGCGGCCTACATTCATAGTGAATCAGTGTGCCAGCCGGCATCATCGAATTAGCATTTGTTTCTTAGTTACGGGCGTTTTGGTAGTGCATTACACCGACCCTCCTGCGATTGCGTCCGTCTTGAATTTCTGTTGTGAAACTCCGTCGTCCAGTTGTCATATTCGATGAATGGTATTCCTTTTAATGAATGGCTATACACTCTACGTAATCTCAGAGTTACGAAATTGCTAGCTTCCACTGATGCATTCCACTTTGCAATACATCTGCAAAAACATTACATACTTCCATTTACCTATTTTCTCTTAATTTAATAATTGCAGAGATATGCTTCGAAAGTGCACTGTCATCTTCGGCGGAATAATGCTTAATACGATGACTGAATGTGGCAGTATAATGGACACCAGTTCGAATTCCGAACAAGTCTAGCTCTTCTGAGCAGTTAAATGGCGTTCGTCTCTTCTTTTCCGAATCAGTACTATTTTTATTTGCATCTAAACTCGTTATGATCAGCTGTTTGTTACAATGCTGCGTCACCAGCAAATGTCGATGAGAAACAGCGAGATTATCACGAATAGTGAGGTTATGAGGGTAGTGGAATATGTTACTGCTGCTGTCTCATCTTTGACTGACTGAGGAAAACCATTAACAACGTGTACCAGTCGTAGGAAGCAAAATAAATTTACTATCAGGATGCCACCAACTGCAGAGTGGTCAAGAATTTCTGAATCGTAAAATGTTGTTACATTATCACATTGGATATAAGCACGTAACATCTCTTAACATTTGTACGGAGTGAGCACATTTCATAGAAAGTTGGAATTCGTAGTTCTCGACTACTTATATTTACATTTGAAATTGTATAACCCTATTTTAAATAACCTTTGACTCACAAAAGAGTTTTTAATGGAACCACAATTCCCTCAGAGTGGATCCATCATCAATGAAGTTAACGAACCAGAATGTATAATTTAGTAGTTATATAACACAAACAGGATCTATATTGGAACGCCTTCATGCTAGCCAAAAGGACGAAACATTCAACTATAAAACAGCAATTTCAAAATGTTTATGAAGCTGTACAGCCAGAGAAAGCAAACTTAAGGTTTGTATGTGTTAAACCGAAGTCAGAAAACGTAGCCTTCAGCCCGAGATTAGAACAGAGGACCTCCTGAAAAAGTAACGGTGCTAAACACTACTGTGGCGTTCAGTTGTCTTGAGAATCCTAGTGGCAAAACTTTGTAATTTAAACTGGAAATATTACAGTACTTCATTTCCGTTTAGCCCTGTACGTCAAATGTCCGTTATGCATAAACAGAATATGACTAACTAACTAACTAGATGGCTTACCGAACCGAAGGTTCATCACCGAATTAACCAAAGCCCTCCACCGGACTAACAAAATCCAGTTTCCATGAACTCCTATCTCCCGTAGATCCCGCCTGACATTATCCTCCCATCTACGTCTAGGTCTCCCCAGCGGTCTCTTCCCCTCAGGTTTCCCAACCAATACCCGGTGCACACTCTTGTCCCATCCATGCGCGCTACATGACCCGCCCATCTTATTCTTCTCGACTTAATCACCCTGACAATACTGGGGGAGGAGTACAGATTTTTAAGCTCATCATTATGCAGTTTTCTCCACGCCCCATCGTCTTCCCTCTTAAGCCCAAATATCCTCCTCAACACCCTATTCTCAAACACCTGCAATCTGTGGTCCTCCCTCTGAGTGAGAGACCATGTTTTGCACCCATACAAAACAACAGGCAAGATTACTTTAATTTTCAGGTTCTTAGAAATCAGACGGGAAGACAAAATATTTTGAACTGAGAAGTAGCAAGCATTTCCGGAATTTAGTCTCCTCCTAACTTCCTCACGAATATCATTTTCATTTGTTATTGTTGTTCCCAGATATTTGAACCTTGTAACCCTTTCAAAGGACTTATTAGCTAAGCAGAATATGACGGGTTCAGAAACTGTGATATACGAGGTCTGACACACAACTGGATTCGTTTTTGTACAACTGGCAATACTGCAAAAACACGAGTGTTTTGTGTATCAGAATGACTAGAAAGTCCCTGTGCACGCACAAACATATTTCCAACCCTCGTAATTATAGATGCATATGGATTTCTAATCTTCAGATTATGCATAGCAGCATCCAGGAAACCGAGTTACTGGCACGAGCCTGGTGTTGAACCTCTGATCTCGGAGACAGTGGGACAGATTGTGGACAAGGCTGTTCAGCAATGGGGAGACAGGGATGCTCTTATTTCAGTGCACCAGGGACATTGCCTCAGTTTCAGGAGGGTCAAAGAAGAGGTCAGTAAAAGCATAAGATCTTAGTTCTGTTTTTTCTTTTAAGTATAATATACTTGAACTCCAGACTCACTACTCTGAGAACTTTTCAGCTGTCCTCAATCTCACGTGTGAATTTCAGTGTGCATAATTATCACAGAGTTCATGAGTCTTGCAGCAAATTTTTAAGAAATTAAATTGTTAGGAGAATGAAGTAAACAGTGTATTTTATTCAGATATTTGAAGAAGAAAATCATGTTTAAAATGCAAAAAATATCGTGAATGTGTAGCAACTGCAGAAACTGAATCATACTTACATGACTTTGGAAGTGTGCTTAACTACATACTAACAAACATAACAAGTGTTTATAGCACCTTCTATCGTCTGACACAAATGTAGCCTACCAACCAACCGAAAGTGAAAGAAAGAATCATTAAAATTTTAATTCAGTAATGCATGATCACTCCACTCACATAATTATCTGTGGTCCCATCTGTGCCGCAGCACACCAAGTGACTGCTTCCTCTGAGGCTCAGTGCTAACTTCTTCCTTCTTATAGAAGGTAATCCACAGCTTTGTATTCAGCTATTCAGCTGTGCTGTAGACTCAGAGTCTATGTGTTATGACATGTCAAGGTCTGACCAGTGTTGCATTCTATTTCTATAGGCAGATAAATTGGCTGCTGGACTCCTGGGTCTGGGACTGAATCCTGGAGACCGACTGGGAATTTTGGGTCCCAACTCTAGCCAATGGTATTTAACCTTCATTGCAGCTGCCCGAGCAGGGCTTATCCTGGTGAGTGAACCACAGGAAATATGTTAAAACATAAAAAGTTATTTCTGGGATCCAGTAGTTTCAAATGGGATTTCTTGATGACAAAATCTTAATTCAGAATGGTGGGTCATCAGTCTACATAATAATGACAATACTATGTAACTTTTGAAATGACCCCTAATTTCACCCAGCTTTGGCCCCAGTATTTTCTTCAACACTTTGATTTCAGGAACTTTTAATGAATTACTTTCTCGAAGTACACACACTGCATAATAATAATAATCCGTGGCGTAACAGTCCTCTGAGAGCCAAAGCCGACTAGCTGGCTGCTGGCCTCACGTTCACATGCCTAAGCAGAGGTGAATGATAATCCAACCAGATATAGGGTGACGTGTGGTCAGCACGATGAACTCCCAGCCATTGCTAGTTTTCATGACCGGATTATGCTACCCGTTGTAGCTCCCCAATTTCCTCACGATGCTGGGTTGGCACCGGTCGAAAGCTCATGAGAAAATTTCTCCTCTCCCGAGACTCGAACCAGCGCACATTCCGTATCACCGGTCCGAAGCATGATGCCTCAGACCGAGTGGCAGACCGTGCAGCTGCATTGAATAATTAAATTGTATAATTTATAAATTTCTGTAAACCAAGTTAAGGGAAGGAGGTATGATTTCTTTTTATATCTTACATGTTCCTATTTGTATAGAAGTTCCAGCAGAAGTTAATGATTATTAAGTTGCCTTTTATTTAATTTTAGCTGTAGGCAGAGGAAGGAGGGAAGTATTTTACATTGTATACTGTTATTGTCACTGTTCCCATTCTGTTTGATGCTTGACAGGTAAATATTAACCCAGCATATCAGATCCCAGAGCTGCAGTACTGCCTCAACAAGGTAGGGGTGAAGGCACTCATTGCTCCTGAGAGCTTTAAGACTCAGCAGTACCATGAGATGGTGTGTACCATTGCTCCAGAAGTGGAAAGCTGTGCCCCAGGACAGATATGCAGCAAGCGATTACCAGATCTCACCTCTCTCATAATTGTCAGTGATAATGAGCTGCCGTGAGTTCACAGTACCTCATTAGACTTGATTCCACAAACTGGCATCATTCAACAAAACTGCAACATAGGGTATACCGCAGTCACCCTGAGTTTACCATCCCACGTGTCTCACAAACTGCCATGATTTAAAAACTGGATTATGAAATACGCTACAAACCATCTTCAGTTTATAATACTTACCATAATTGCAGTATCATCCACAATTTAGGACTGATGATTTTATAAAAACTAAAAGTCATACCTTTTAATTAAATCTATTTTCTAATTTTTTTTTTATATCTTAACTGCGTCATGTTTGTGTTTAATCAATATAATAATTTATTCACCGTCCGTACACAAACTTAAAATGTTGTTAAAATTACTTAAGAATACATAAAATTACAACATTTTTTATAATTAGATCTTGATATATTTCACATTTGACGACATGTTTCGGTGTATTTCACCATCATCAGGTCAATCAATTTAAAACTGTTTTAAAAAACTGTTGTACATCCTGCTCCGCGTATATTGATATGTTTGACTGTTTTGATTTCCTTCCTTTTAATGCTTGGATGTTTATATCGGGTTGTGAGTGATGCGTTGTACGTCCGATATTATGGGGCAG
>NW_019059894.1:183396-197281 GCF_000696155.1 Zootermopsis nevadensis
AAATCAAAACAGTCAAACATATCAATATACGCGGAGCAGGATGTACAACAGTTTTTTAAAACAGTTTTAAATTGATTGACCTGATGATGGTGAAATACACCGAAACATGTCGTCAAATGTGAAATATATCAAGATCTAATTATAAAAAATGTTGTAATTTTATGTATTCTTAAGTAATTTTAACAACATTTTAAGTTTATGTACGGATGGTGAATAAATTATTATACTATTTTCTAAAGTAATCTCCCGATGATCAAACACTGATTTCAAGGGTCCTTCATCTTGTTGAAGAATATCTGGTACTGTACCTTTATAATGACATTCATTTCTGCTGTTATACTTCCTACATTCTCTGGCACTTTGTGCAGTTATTTTAACTTTTGAAAAATTTTCAGTTTTGGGAACATAAAAAGTTACTAGGTGCAGTGGAACGTTATGCTTCATCAAAAATTCCCATAATGAATGTATCGAGTGAGCTGGTACATTGTCATGATCCAATATTCACAAACCCAGCTTCCATTTTCAGCCTGTTTCTGTCAAACTCAGTCCTGTAGCTATTTTATAACTTCTAAGTAAAACATTTTATTGCCTTATTGTCTACGAATTTTGTTACAAATGTGAGCTGTTATTTCCTCACTGTGTGATGTTGGTAGATGGCGAGGGTATTGGTCATCCTTGATACGAACTCTTCCCATTATAAGTCACTCAAATGTTCTAGTGGTGTAAAACATTCCTTCTCTGAATGAAGATTCAAGCATTTTATACCTTTACATGGCAATCTTTCCAGTTTTCACTGAGTGCTTGATGAACACACATTGTTTTGTCACATTCCATACTACAATGCTCATTATGAACATAAAAGTAAAATAAAGCTGTCCCGCTACATGCCATGTAGATGTTTTTGGGGGGATTCGAGGTACATCTCCAACTCTTTCTTGACCTCGGCACTAGATGGGGGTGAGGTGGTCAGCATCACGTCCCGGCCGTGCTTTACCCCCGGGAAAGGTCCCGGTACCCATTGGACAGGAGGCTGGGTGGGCCCCAGAGCCAATCTGGACGCAGAGGCTAGAGGAAAAATCCTCTGCCCCCTATCGGGGATCGAACCACAGTCGTCCAGCCCGTAGCTAGTCACTATACTGACTGAGCTATCCCGGCTCATTCATTACGAACATGTGTATACAAAAAAGCAGTGACTTCCTTTCAGCTGTGGTGAAGTCGCAAATAGTTGCCAACATCTGCCATTTATTGCCCCAATTTTATGTATGCTACTCATGCAAATAAAGTAGTTCATAATTTTATAGTTGGCCCTCATACAGTATCTTATGATTTAACAAAGTCATAGTATAGAATGTATCTCAGCTCAGATTTTTGTCACAAAATATTATTTCAGAAATGAAAGATGGTGTATCATAAATGTTCGTGTTTCATAACAGTGATATAGATCCTTAAGAGAAATGCTGGGTTCTTCACAAGTTATGCAGTTTTAACTTCATGTTCATAGATCTCCATGAGGGCCCCCCCGCGCGCGCGAGCACACACAACTTTGTCATTCTTAGATGCCTTCAGAATTTTTGTAATGTGTCTTATTGTAACTGATAACATCGCAGACCTTCTGTATTCCAGAGGTGCATTTCGGTACAGTGATGTGGTGGAGAGTGCCACTACTGAACTTGTGTCCACTGTTCAGCAGCTACAGTCACATATTCAGCCAGATGATGGCTGCAACTTGCAGTTCACATCAGTAAGTAGAATTTTATATAACTGCTTTATGACATTTGATTGTAGCACAATACATGCCCCATCATCAAAACGTGTCAGACTTGTTTCTCTGTACATCTTAGGAACATTATTATGTTAATTAGTGAACAGATTCATACCCACTAATCTGGGATTCTTCATATGTGTGTGAATGATCATTATATTTGAGGTTATTTAATGATACTGTGCCAACTGCTGAAATTCTTTATCAGCTGAGACACAGGGTAATTATAATGTATGTGTTGGGGGTCAAGTAGTTGCATTGCATTCTAAATCACATAATTGTGAATAGGAATGTAAGAACCATAAATATTAATTTTCTATGAAATAAGAATTTATTTATTTTCAACCTCAGGATACAAAATTCCAGTCTGGGATATGAAACTAATATATGCTGTTTATAAACAAAGAGGAATAATTTCCCATCATAGAAAAATGTATAAAAACCATACAGTGATATTTATATTCGATAGAATGATTTTACAGAGTTTTCAAAACTTGTATCCTTTTTATGGGAACAATATGTTTAAGAGAGTGAAACTTAAAAATACAAAAATTTTTATAATCTGATATTAAAATTGACTATGGAAAAATTCTGTTTGGGCAACTAGATATATGTCTGCAGCTGTCATGGAAATTCTGGACGAGCTAGCTGCTGTTTGGAATAGTAAGAGGTAGAAATGTTAATGGTTATTACGAATCAAGAGAAATGAACAGCTAGCTAGTCTTGGGAATTTAGATGTATGGATTTAATTAATAAATAAGTATCTACTATGAAGTGTCAGTTGATTTATGGACACTGCATGTATTTAGTTTATTTTAGAAATGAATTTGTATACTAGGGAACAACTGGCCAGCCTAAAGCTACGTTGCTGAATCATCACAACATTGTGAACAACATGCTGACTTTTGGAAAGAGGGCAGAGTTGTTTCAGAAGGTGAGACACATTATCATAACCATAGTTCATAGTTGAAGCATCATCCTGATGAGTGTATGACTTTGAATCAGAGTGCATGAAGTAAGAATTTGTTGTTGGAGGAACTGCACCCAAAGCTCCTAACAAATGATTCATGTCAGTCAAACATGATACCCATTCTACTTGAAGCTGAAATGAAATCTTATCAGCATTCTCAAAAACAGTTCATCATACAGATACATTATTTACAATATAAATCTCATCATAATACACAAATTTTATTTACAGATTTTCATGTAGTGAATATTTAATGAAATATGAGGTAAGAGTCTTCTGGATGTATGAACCATGTTGCATATAGAGTGGCTCACTTTGCAATACTAGATTTATATTTAAAATAAATTAATATCAAGGCCAGTGAGGTATGCAAAACTACAAAGGACACATTTAAAAAGATACATACTTCAGTGCAGCTCACCTTCTTCAGTATGTCACTTTCTGGTGCAGAGTAATGTCATCACTTACATCACACTTTTTTCACTGTCTTGAAAGCAAAATGTCTCCAGAAAAAGTCCATAGCACTGGGTCTTCCATTAACAGTATTAATTATTCAGTTTTCATAGAAATTTTCTAATATTATAGAACTTAACATATGGAACATTATCACATCCTAAGTCACTTCATTTCATTTTTATAACCTATTTCTTTAAAATGCAACTTAATAATGCCCTTTCATCTACATTTGTGTTTCCCAAGTGGTCATTACCCTTGAAGTAGCTAGAATAAATGATAAATTTTAAAGTTTCCTTCAGAAGTTTTAAATTAATGTATTTCAGCTTTACTTTCAGATGAAATAGAGTAAATGATGCCTTTCTCTGTACAGGTGCACCGTATCTGCCTCCAAGTGCCATTCTTCCACTGTTTTGGCAATGTAGTAGGAATCGTTGCAGCTCTGCTATATGGCACCACAATAGTCTTACCTGGTGCCTCCTTTAAAGCTGAGGAATCCATCCAAGCAATCCAGCAGGAGAGGTGCTTCTTTTATTAAACTTTTATTAGACTTTTCTCTTTGCCACTTCATTCACTATATCTGGGTGTAACCCAAACTCCAGCTCACTGGGCGAACATAAAGTTGACCTTCTTTCTCCTCCAAATGAGCAACTGTAAGATGCATAGATCGCTATTCTACACCACTTACAAAGGGGTTATATTCTTTCATAAATTAAAGTCAAGGTCAAAATGCTAATGCACCCTAAAATGTTATAAGTAACATATAAAATGAAATCCCCACTTAAAAGCGATCAATTTGTTCAAGAATGAGCTTCCTGTCTTAATTAGAATCAGTTATAAGCATTTTAGTGAATCAAAATGCAGGAAATTCTAAGGAAAAATTAAACACTTTAATGCAATAAACTTTGAAATTAACTGGCATTGTAAAAAAAAAACTTTTTATTTTTTTTCTTACTCATGTGACTCTATATGCTTACAAAATTTAATTTAAATCCAAGGTGATCATGTGAACTGTACATTTTCATATTTCAGTTTGTATGAACCTTCACTGAATTAAACTGAACTTGAGGGATGTTTTCAAGCATAAAATGGACCTGGCTGATTAGTGTTGCTAACAGACAAAAATTGTAACAGCTATTGCCTTTTGTTATTTTTTAGCAGTTTTTCTGACTTTGATGAAGTTTTTGTGTCCGTAAGTTGTCTAGCAATTATATACTGTGGTGTATGAACTTCTAGTGTTTCAAATGGACTAAGCTGAAGGTCCTGTTGTAATGAAGCTGCCAATTTGCGATAGCTTTACCATGGCCTGTGTCCTATTTATCGCCTGCAGATGTACAGTTGTGTATGGGACACCCACCATGTTTGTGGATCTGCTATCCTCAGCAAAGAAGACCAACAACTTGAACACAGACACTCTGGAAATGGGAGTGGGAGCAGGTGCCCTGTTTTCCAAAGAGCTCATTCAGGAACTTCTGAAAACTTTCAAACTCAAGAGATTCTGTGTAAGTAGCAGTATTACAGCCAAAGATTGATGGTATTGTTCCCAATGAGGAATATACTCTTAGTAAGTTCTAATCAAAAGAATGTATGTCTGTGTTTGTGTGTGCATGTGCACGCGCTCGCAGTACTAACAGGAAGTTAGAAGCCTTTTGAAACTGGGAATTAATAATATTCATAATTACTTTCGAATTATCTTTTATCAGATTAAAGAGGTTTGACTGCATTCAAATGTTTGCAAATATAGAGTAAGACCATCCTGTTGCAGGTTGCATATGGGATGACAGAGACCAGCCCCCTGTCCTTCATGTCAAAGCCACATGACTCCCCTGAGAGGCAGGCATCTACCGTTGGTTGTGTCGTGGACCATGTTGAAGTTAGTTATTTGTTTTCATAATTAATAAAAGTTATTTAAATTACTATTTAAAATCTCTTTTCCTTCGTAGTGCTCAAATAATTATCATCAGCATCATCACCACCATCATCATGAGAATCATTAGAATCAAACCAACCGTGGTAATACATGGTAGGATTGCTGCTTCTGAACTGACCATGCTGATTTTGTGTGCCACATCTATGGTCATTTCTCTTTGCCAGAAAGGTTCAGATCATGTATGCAAGTACCACAGCACTGAGGAACAGTCATGTCACTCTCATGTTATAAAATGCCCAATTACAGAGGTTTTTCCCCGACATCATATTGCCACTAGTCAGTGAAGAGTTACCACGTTGTAATTGTTTGAGGATAAAAGCAAAATTAATTAAATTTATAACATAGGACCTTTTACCGAGTGGTTGAAGTAGATCAAGTTTCAGAACTGTGATTGTGGTTGCAGGCCAAAGTTGTGGATGCCACTGGGAAGATGGTGCCATTTGGAACACCTGGAGAGCTCTTGATCCGAGGCTATCTGAACATGTTGGGGTACTGGGGTGAAGACGACAAGACAAAGGAGATCATCGGTCCTGACCGCTGGGTAAAAACAGGGTGCGCTAGGAAATTTCTCTTACATCTTCATATTTGAAGCTCCGAACTTGATATCTGGTATCACTAACTGTCATGGCACTCTGTATCATGGTCCTCATTTGATAGACACTGGAACCATCCTGGATGTTATAAGAGATATTGCCACTTGTGAGGTTCAAGAGATGAGTTTCCAGGTTGTAGTTAGTCTTTTAACACTTTGAAGACCAGGTAGGTGGTTGCTAATCTACCTGTGGGTCCCACACACTTTTCAAGTAAAATAACTTTTTACTAAAGAATTACAGCTAAATTAATTCAAATTCCTAAATGATTTAAGTTCTTTAGTGTAAAAGAATGTTCAGTGAATTTTTAGAACTACTTGCATTTACACAACTACTAGTTTGTATTAACATAACCTGCTTTTCTTTATGGAACAGAGCTTGTAAATGGATGGTCTAATGCTTACAATTAAAAAATTGTGAACAAAACAGCTCTCATTATCACCACAGATCAAAATCATTATGTGCAATAATTTCTTATTTAACTTGACAAAGACAGGAGTAAACTTACTGCATCCATCAAATTTGGTAAGCTATTAATTTCTTAATTTTATTTAAAAATTTATGATCTTACATTCTGTCCAGAAGAGAGATATTAGAACTGCACGAGTACATGGAATACTGCAGTAGCTTGGTTGAGGAAACAGAACTCATCAATTTTCTGGTAGTAATTAAAAATATATATAGAAAGCTTATGCTCTTTCATGCAAGGATGGCCTGGAGGGGAAAGTATGGTGAGGATGCAGTTACATATTGACAGTCTTCATTGGTAACTTTGATTTGAGTTAACATGGCTCGTGATAATGGCAGGTTATCATAGTTTTTATATAATGGTAATGAAAGCCCAGCTAATTGACAGACTTTATTTCAGAGATCAGTTTGTGCTGTACGAAGATGGTTATGGGCAAGTGGTAGGACGCATCAAGGACATGATCATACGTGGAGGAGAAAACATCTTTCCGAAGGAGATTGAGCAGGTCCTGGAACAGCATTCAGAAATATTGGAAGCTCAGGTAATAACGTATTTGACGCAATAGTGTTCTCAGTATATATTATTTGGCTTACGTGTTAGACAAACAAATTACCTGCAGCCCTCAATATAAGGGTAACAGTGCAACAGAATACTGCAATTGAGGGATTCAGTATTTTTCTAATACTGTTATTTCACAGGTGATTGGGGTTCCTGACACTCGGCTGGGAGAGGAAGTGTGTGCGTGTATCAGACTGGTGGATGGTTCCAGGCTCACGGTCGACCAAGTAAAACAGTATTGCAAGGGGAAGGTATTTATCATCATCCTTTCTTTAACCCGTTCACTGGCAGATATTGTCATCTATGACCAATCCCTTCTGAGCAGGTTTTTACACTTTATACAAAAGAGTTATGTTTCAGTTTAGAATTGGTTTCAAAGATATATGTTGGTTGTTATTTATAAAATTAACCCACAGTTTGTTTAAAATCTTCTTAGTAATTTTACATGGTATGGTATTCATCAAAATAAGGTACATTACGCAGTACAAATTGGCAACTGGCTATAAATGTCTCAACACATTGCATTCCATTTCTCAAGTACTACAGAGACATCTTTGGTGCAGTACAAAGACGATCTTTCATTGTATTGCCTATAGATTGCAGAATGGTTGAGTTTTTGCTTCTTTGATATATCTATAGTAGGAAAGATATAGGAAATTTTTAAACAAGTACACACAAATAGACTTAAAAATTTGTACTCCTCCCCCAACATTGTCAGGGTGATTAAATCAAGGAGATGAGCGGGGCATGTGGCACAGATGTATGGTGCGAAAGGTGTGCACTGGGTATTGGTCGGGAAGCCTGAGGGGAAGAGACAATTGGGGAGACCTAGATGTAGATGGGAGGATAATATCAAGTGGGATAGATGGGTGATAGGAGTTTAAGGCGACTGGATTTTGTTGGCCCAGGACAGGAACCGGTGGAGGGCCTTGGTTAATTCAGTGATGAACTGTCAGGTTCCGTAAGCCATCTAGTTAGTTAGTTAGTTAGTCAGAAATATAGTTCAGCTGCGCCCAGGAAAACTTAATGCTGACGACACAGATAATTGAGTCTTGGCAAATAGTTAAGCTTCGCCCAGGAAAACTTAACGCTGACGACACAGATAATTGAGTCTTGGCTGTGAAAGGGCTTAACAGCTTGTTAAAGTTGCACTTCACATTATGTTAAAGGATTGTCTTTGTTTTTTGGTGAATGAGAAATTTGTGTGTCAGAATTCAAATTTCCCAAACTTCTGCTGTACGCTACACAGCACCATTGTATATGTAGACAATAAAGCAATTCTGGCTACAAAAGAAGAACAATGCTATCTGTGTGAGATTTGAGGTTCTCACAGCAGATGATAATGTTTTATGGGTTGTGACCAGACCAATAGGAAGTCTTCACACAGGGAGACAGACAGGTGGGTGGGTGAGGGAGAGAAGGAATCAGCCCTTCTTGGGGTTGACCAGTGGGTCAATGCAACGTGAAACTCTGAACCAGGCTGGGGGTTAGGATTTGAGAAAGGAATCTAGAGAACCAAGGCAGTTTGAGTGGGAGAAAGGGTTATCAGAAGAATGAAGAAAGATGGTAAGCAGACAATAAATCAACTAGGGAAACTGAAGGGTAGGCAGACCAGATGATACAAGTAAGAAAAATAAGAGAGTGGCCCAGTGGTAAGGATTGGGGGGGGGATAACAACAGAGGACTGCAAGTCCTGAAAGGGGCATATATTAGAGTAAGTCTCAAAGGGATAACTATCAAGGTAAGTCCTCAAAAAGATCATGGGCAAAGGAGGGTTGAAGGCAAGTCCACTGACTTCTTCATTCCTCTGATCCCCTTTTTCTCATTCACATTCCTGCACCCATTACAGATATATAAATAGCAAGAGACAGCTCCCCAAAGGGAAAAGTCATGGAACACTGTAGGAGTTGGCAAGATTTATACTCTGGTGGAAACAGGCTCATGATCTCAAGAAGAAGAAGAAAAAAAGAAAGAAAAGCCTTGCTCTTATACTGAGTTTTTGTTCCACAGAATAAAGCAACCATTTAAATGTAAATTATGAGTTTTAATTACGAAATGGTTTGTTTTACAAATATTTTGGTCTTTTCCATTGTTTGCAGATTGCACATTTCAAAATTCCACGCCATATTCTATTTATGGCAGACTTCCCTAAGACTGTATCTGGAAAGATCCAGAAGTTTCGACTTCGGAAAATGGTTTTGGAAGATGGATCTATTGGAACAGGATAAATACTTCTCTAAGCCCAGACCAGGGATCATACTAGAGAGTTGCTATTTTGAAATGAGTATTCTTTTAATATTCATTAAAGAACTTCAAACCACGCCAGTAGTTTTATTTAGTATCAACTTGATATTTGTTTTCACTCATTTTAATTTTATAGTATTATGTCTTCTAATTATGTTACATTCACTCAATATTTTACATATTTATACGCTGACATGATGAAGTAATGGCTCATTGATGATAAACATTTTTAACTACTGCCATAAATTGGTTAATTAGTATATTAATTTGTAATGGTTACATATCATTACATTTTCCTGAAAAAAGTTAACTAAGCATCGTCTAATTAGTAACAAAGTAATTTGAAATTTGAAGCTAGAAAAACGTGAATGTAACTGTTGAGTAAGACTGATCTTAAATGCTCAGAATTTTTAATTGTAGGAACTGAACATACTGTCAGGTCATCAGATACATGTATTTTATGCTGAATATTATATTCTGATTCAGCCATTCAGTTGAAGAAAGAAAATATAGCCATTAAAGATTTAGTCAGTAAATTGGTTTGAACATTTGTGGCATGATGCTCCGTATGTGTTTCCTCTGCCTTCATATTTCATTCAGTCCACTGACAGCGGCAAATCTCCATTGGTCTGACTAGTGTGTGCAGTGCAATATCACAATGAAAATTGAGCATTAAATCACAAAGTGCAAAAGAAACTTATTCACAGAGTTGTAAGTTGGAGTTATGTTTTATATTTGAGTATGCTTTGAGAGTAGATTTGGAATTATCAGAACATGACATAGGCTGCCTAAAGTGTGTCATCATCTATCTTAAACACTTAAATAATAAATTATGGAATGTAATGCTAAATGCTTAAATAATAAATTATGGAATGTAATGAATTCTAAATGACAAATTAATATTTAACTTGTTTTTGTCAATGTCTACTTAACAGTTATAGTAAGAAAAACTAAGTGTATATATATATGTAAAAGAAACCATGTTTCTGTAGATATCAAAATCTATTTATACAGTTGAATAATTATATATTTTTAAAAGAAAATTAATGACTCAGAGTTATGAGTCATAAACCTATCCAAGCTTCTATATCCTTAATCTGCCACTACAGAATCATTAGAACCCTGACCCTCTTGTGGTTCACTGTAACTTCTACACTGAAATGCTTGTTTACGTATATTACAATTGGTACCATTTGCCAGCACATCTGGCCACCAACATTGAGTTGATTATGGTGGCATTGTAGAATGTAATCTTTTTCTTGCTGTTTTATTTGTTCATATTAACTTCATTTTCAATTTGTAGCTCGTCCATGGTAAGGTTGTTCATTCTTGTTGCCTTATGCAGGAGTGTTACTGTACTTGGTCAATTTGTCTACATTAATGTCTCAACAAGTTTCTTGGTACCAGTCAAAGTCTAAAATGCAGCAGTGTGTTGTCCTTGCCTCTAGCCCAAATCTCTGCTTCTGTGTTTATTAACAGCATTATATTTCTTATATTTGGTTTTGTCTTTTTGTGCGCTTCAAATGCAAACCTGCCGAGACAAAATGTTCCACAGTGTCATCATAGCCTCTTAATGCAAATTTGTGTAATGATATTATCAATTTCTTAAATGTACGAGCCGATGAAGTATAATAAATTCTTAATTGTATTTATTGTGGTATAGTTGCTGTCTCCTGAAATGAAGTTTAGCAGGTATTAATCTTCTTTTATTATCAGACTTAAAATATGGAACTGAAAAACTTGAATACAGTCTTCTTACTTTTGACACTGCAAGTCACTAGTAACACAATAAAGCTTATCAGGCTATGGATCTCAGTTTTACTTCCTGTACATCACTGAAAGTGGAGGAAGATAAGAAAGAAAGAATTTAATTTCATCCATGGGAAAGTGGCTATTACATGGAGTGTATCATGGTGTAGAATTACTACAGAGGTTTGGTATTAGACTGTGTGCAAGAACTGGGGACCTCTTGCAAATCTGCCACAATTATTTGCAAAGCAAGGTGGGTTGACAGTTCACTGTTTGTGTAATAAAGAGGCATATTTAACAATGTTATATAGCATTAGATGATGGGTTCATCACAGATGATGAATGTGGAAGGATATGGAATCAAGCAGTTGGAAAGTAATACTCTAGTATGTAATAATTTTTCACACAAAGCAAATTAGTTCAGAAATAAAGTGTCTAACAAAAAATCTGGTTCTAATATTGTTTGTCCATTAGATAGCCTAAATGAGGTTTTCATTTTTTTCCAAAGTTAAGCCAGGTGAATGCCAGGAAGGGGCTTCAAACAGGCCGATACTGTTACATGCCACATACTTAAATCTCCACTCATAATCACCTTTACATATCACTTGATTCAAAGTGATATGAGCAGCTGATAGTGTTAAAGAAACTGAAAATAAATGAACATTTTATAGGATACATCAAGATTATATTTAATTTACAGAGCTGTACAAATATAGGTTTCTTACATAACCTCAAAATGCTAATTGTTAGAAAGGAACTAAAAACTTATTTAGCATATATAATTTTTAGTTTCAATTATTATTCCCTCACCATTAATGTATGACAGGTTTTACTGATATAATATGTTGTTCTTTAGTGGTAGCTGTTCTAAACATAAAGAAGGCATATGTTAGCTGAACTCTGATCATCCTCCTTTGTTGTAGGACACAAGTGAAGAGTACAAATTAACTCTGGATCAACACATTGGCCTACAGACATATTCTCATCTCATGAAAAATCGGTAAGTGAAAGTTATATTGGAGTTTGGTGATTGTTTTATATAATCTTGCCCTATTAATAAGAGTAGATATGATTCTGAGTTGAGAGTAATCAAGAGGAACTTGCTCTACACACTGCATGTGTATCATATTCTTAAGGAGTGGTATGTTAAATTGTATTTTCAGCATACATTCTGCTCTGAATCATGATTTTTTGCAATATTTGTTCACAGGTACCTGAATTTTTCCACTTTTTTTAATTATAACAACTGTTCTACTTCTTCCCAAGGTATTTCCACTTTATGTGGTTCATCTAGGAACCAAGTCTCTCCATCTGTCTGTTGTCTTCTAGACCTGTTCCTTCCCAACCTAGACTCAGAAAATTTAATGACTCTATCATTAAATTATCCTGAACGTTGATTCTGAGACAGTTATGTACAAAAATACAGATAAAATTTAGAGGAACAAATCACTAAATTGAAGCAGAACATTAGAGAAGAAACTGCAGTAGTACCAGAAGAGATAACACAAGTGATGGGGAATATGCACTAAAGAGTACAACAGTGTATACAGGTTTGAAGTCATCTTATTGAAATAATTTTTAATAAGTAACTTATGTGCATTAAATGCTTTGTGATGTTCTTCATTTTGTTAAAAACAGAAGTTAAAAATATTATTTTTGTTTCATTTAAATAAATGAATTGAATTGAATTTTATTTCAATACCGTCAGTTTTCCCTGCCACATTCTGTATAAATGTATACAAGTTTCTGTTTTGATGCCGTCAGTTACAACCTCTACTGATTGTCTTGGACTTGTACGACGACATGCACTAGAGCAAAATTGTAAGTTTTTAACAGAATACAATTAATTATCTGTTCTTTTATTGGAGCTGTACTTGGCATTCATCTCTTTAACAAATGTTTTACATTGGCTTAAAATTTCTAGCATTTTCCCACTTCATAAGTGATACAAATGTCTGTTTATCAACCACTTCCTTGTTTCTTGTTTGTCAGACAGAAACTATTAAATTTTATTGCCCTGAAGGCGACTAAGAAATGCCTTTCTCATTTGTTCAGCTCCTGACTCATTCACTTCTTCATAATATGGCATTTCTGAGCGACAACGAGCAAGCCAAGCAGTCACATTCTTGTGGGCTGTTATATCCAGGCCAAGTCCCTGTAAAATAATAAACCTCAAATTCAAACCTCACATGTAAAATCATGTTTAGTCTACTTTATTTTATATTGTCTCATTAATGACTGTAAATGTCTTCAGACTTTCATAAAACCTAGTATGAATGTTATGCCTTTGAAGGATGCCCTACCTTTGTACGTTTTAATTCCCTGTTAGAACAATTAATTGGCCAAGAAATTTCTGGGCTCTTAAGAAACCCAAAGGTTCAGTAATGTGTTCAGGAGCCTATCACTGGACAATAATTTGAGCCACATGAATCCAATCCACATTCTCAGTATGTTTCTATATAATTCATATTAATGTTATCCTCCCACAACAATATTTGATGAATAGTATAAACTATGAAGCTCCTCGTTATAAAATTTTCTCCAGCCTCCTGTTACTTCCTATCTTCCCTAAAAAAAATATATATATATTATATATTTCCGGTTTAACAATGTTTATACATTTTTCCTGGAAGAAGGAAAAGAGGACATCCTCCAAACACCTGGTTACAGGGAATTCAATCATCAATGAGGGAGAGAAACATCAAAGAGAATTTGTGGGCAGACAGACAAGAATGGAGAAGAAAAATTAGAATGTAAAATGTTAAATCCAAATGTAACCTTGGGTTCTGGAAAAATAAATAAATATAAGAAAATGCAAAATAATAATAATAATAATAAAACAGCAGCCGTAGTAGCAGCACTGTGAACTTACCACAATGCTGGACACAGATGCAACACAGGCAAAATCTGCAATAGTCATTTTGTTCCCAGCTACCCAGGAGCCACCCTCCAGAAACTTATCAAGGAAAGAGAGAGCCTCTTGAACACTTGCTTTTTGATCTTCATCTACTGTTGTTTTCCCCAGAGTAATAACTGGAAACTGAAATAAATTCACCTTACTATAATTACATGAAGCACGAACACAAAAACTGTTTCTCTCTTCAATACATAAGGACGCATTCCTCAGTAAAATTTAGTTTGGTTGATACGAGGCGCGTCC
>NW_019059894.1:209287-255786 GCF_000696155.1 Zootermopsis nevadensis
GGAAGATAGAGAAGGCTTCTATCATATCTATTTTCATAAGTACATTTCTGCGTGTTATCACACTTCTTTCATGCAGTTAAATTGTCAGGAGGATGAGGAAGAGGGTTGTAGATCTACAGCTGAATGGTGTCCATGTTGGTCTTGTGTAGGTAGGAGGTGCAACATGCAGTGGATTTATGGTGTCCTGCCTCAAACTGCTGGCTGAGCTGAGAGACTCATACAGGTTTTCTAACATAAATGAACTAGAGTTTGCTGTGGGCAGAGCCATCCGTTCAATGGGACCTGAGATTGTGCTGAATGCCATTTCACTACAGGTATCATAAATTTGATTCTGTGCATTAATATTGGAAGGGTTTGGTTTGTTACAAAATGATGACTAATTTCTAGTATGTCTGTTAGTTTTATTAATTGAGAATTTAAATATTACCACACAATCATCGTGTTCAACAGTGATATTTTGAATAGATGATGAAGGAGGGGCATTAATGTAAAATGTGCTGTGATTTATTTTGTGACAGATAACTGGAGAGGAGACAAACTATGAGTTCAAACGCAGCTGGTTGCTACCAGTACTACGAGAAAATATGTGTAGTTCACGCATTAAGTTTTTTCTCAGCTACTTCCTTCCCTTGGCAACTGTCTGCAAGTAAGAGTACATACATAAGTTTCATTGTTTAACTACGTGTCTTTGCATGTAATAGTTCTGCTCTTTGTGAATGTAATTTTATGACATTAGTACTGAACTTTAAAAACAAAATTTTGTCCTAATTTGGGCAAGTATTTTTAGCATTCCAAAGAAACAGACTTCTTTCTACAAACCAAATAACTGAATTGCACATGTTTGTACAGCTCTTTCTCCCATGATGAAAGACTTCAGTGTTTTAAACTTTGATATCACCATCTTTGTCTCCTCCTCTTCCTAGCTAATCCCAATTCCTGGACCAAGGATTGGGATTAACCCCTTCTATCTAACCCAGCAGAATAGGTATTTTCACTCAAAGATAGGAGCACACTTCCAAAACATAGTGGTCTCATTTTTGAATGAAACAGCAATGTTGAATGTAATGCATCATCATTAGAACCCTTTTAGGGTTATATGTATATGCCATGTTGGTGCTCCATAGTACAGTACATGTGGCTATGACCCATCAGTTTCCTGTGTGTGTTTGAAGATGAATTCTTGCTTTAATTACTTTATAGGAAGCGAAGTATTGCTCTGCAAGATGTGGGTGATGAAGTTGGAGCCCACAGCTTTAAGCTTCTGCAGTCTCAGATTTGGGCTCTTCTTCCATGCTTCTGTAAAAATCCAACTGATCTAAAGGATGACTTCAAGGTATGTTCAAAGAGTTTCTGATGTTAGTGTTTATGTTAAATATTATACTTCAGACTTTGTTTAAAAGATCTGTAAGAATACATTCCAGGGTAATGATTATGTATGAAGTACACAAATTAATGCAATTTTTATATGCGAGATTCCAGTTATTGGGTTCAAAACGAGGTAATTGAAAATTGTCTTATCATTTAAAAAATAAATCTGAATTCTCTGTCCATTCTGAGTATTGTCTGTGTCAGTTTACTTGGTGTCTTCACTTAATGGTAGTGATTTTGGCTTTGCCATTACTTTGTTTACATAATTGGATAGCAAAACAATAGTCATTAATAAAATAACATGGCATTGTTTTCTTCATTGTTATTTGTGCACACTACATCTCTTTTTATTTTCAGTTGTCAGGGAGGATTTTCATGTTTCCATTCTCATGTACTTTAATTTTCTTGTCATTTATTTTGAGTCATTCATTTATTTGACTTCCTGCATGTGTAAAAATTCCATGATTTGCATTGCATACAACAATGTTCATGTTAAGAGTCATGATCATTCTGTATTTTTATTTTTGAAAGGTTATTGCGAAAATTCTTGGAACAGCTATTGGAGAGTACAAAGATCTACGACTGGATACAATGACAGCCTTACGCAAGCTGATAACGAGCAGCCAAGAAGCAAACAATGAGGAGAATGTGAAGGAGATGGCTCGATTTGCCAAGAACTACTTGCCCATCCTCTTCAACCTGTACACTTCTAAACCAAATGGCACAGACGAGGAGGGTCAGCGGCTTGCTGCATATGAGACTATCAGGGTACTGCTATGTAGTTAATTTTCAGGCATAGTCAGAGAAATTATTTTCAATATCATACTTAAGTCAGATTACTTTTCTTTAGGGAGGCAAATATTTGGTCTCTTGTCATGTTGATATTTAATTATGTGATTAATCTGTCCTCGTCTATTTACATGTGTATGAATCTACAATCCTATGATTGGTAGAGGCTGTGTATAAGTGATTATCTGGTTACAGGTTTACTTACAAATTGCCAGTCCTGAGCTCTGCCAAGAATTATTTGATCGAGCTTTGGAAAAGTTAAATACTGGAGATGTGGATACATTTGTAAAAGAAAGTGTTCTGGACCTCCTGCGAGCACTCCTACCTTATCAGGACAAATCACGGCTTGCTCTGTTGTATTCCTGTTGTGAGGATAGGTTGACCAATACAAAAAACCTCCATGAACAGAAGAAGGCCTACAGGTGAGTAAGCAAATATACAAAAATCTCCATCATCCTGTCACCCTGATGATGGAGGAAGCAAGGATCTTTGAAACAATGGTAAACTTCTATCAGACTATACGGTGCAACAACCCAGGAGACACCCGTCACTGCCATGAAAACCTCAAATTCTAACTGTTATCATATTTATATTATTAATATTAATAAATAATTAGTGTTCAGAAGATTGCTGAATGTATTGTTTGAAGTCTGAAGATTATGGTTTGTGTGATGGCAGATAAAAATTTACAGTGTTTATCCTCAGTTTGATAATTCTAATATTATTTGATGCAGAACAAAAATGATGATTTTTCTCATTTTGTTTCTTAGGTTGCTAGAGGAATTGTGTGGGAGTAGTTCAGATTCTTGTAAAGCTTTTGTGAGTGACAATCTGCTGAATTTACAGAGACTTCTTCTGCATTCCCTGTCCACTTCAGCTGCCTTCAGCAAAGGAGTGAGTTAATATTCCTTATTTGTGTTCTTTTATGTAATATGGTCTTTGTATTCATATGCTTTTTCTGACAAACTCCAAATGGGTACTATTATTGTCGTTTAATATGTTTAAAACGTTTTATGATTGTCAGATTATTTTATCACAGCTTTTCAATGACTCAGGTTGTTATATTGCAACAGGTGATATAATGATTATGAATTACAAAGGGCGCGGTAGTACTAGTCACTGAGCTGCAGTGTTCGGTACGCAGATTGTAAAATAGTAATCAAGGCCATTTAATAATTTATCTGAGGCAGTGAAATGCCGATATGAATAATATGGTTAATTTTGTTTAGTCATTTGTACAAATTACATTATTCATATAATTTAAAGCTGTTAAGAGCCACACTTGAGTACATCTGAGTAATTTGTTTATAAATATTTTTCTTAATGCATGCCCATCTTGGTTTTGTTTTGAATAAATATAATGTTCAAACTTTGCATTTATTTAAAGGGATGTTTTTAGACAAGAAAAAAGTTGACCTTTGGATGTTAAAAGATTAAGTTATCAATCTCCCATTCCCTTAGGTACATTGTAAATCCATTTCAGTTTTTTAAATTTCAAAGAATGTCAATGTCTGATCATGAAACTTGTGGTAATACAGGTATGTGATGCAAAACGGACATCACAATAAGTACATAAAGGACCTGGTTACCTCCAAAATTTCTGTACTCATTTAGGTAATGGCATATTGTGTGTTAGGTCCCCCCCCAAATCCATTGTTCAGCAATAAACAACTACTGATATTTTGTAGCCACGTCTTCGATGTCTTAGTCATCTGGTGACAAGGCTGGATCAATCCCAACTGGATATGTTGAAGCAGATTGTTCCTGAAGCCATCCTCTGCTGTAAGGATATTAATGAGCGGTGTCGCTCAGCAGCTTACAGTTTGTTGGTTCTGATTGGTCATGTGATGCAGGTAAGGATCCATCTAATTCATGTTTTTTTTTTCAGTGTTTTATTGTGTATGTAACCTTTATTTACCAGATTTTATGTGACTTAATACAGTTTCAAATGACATCCCATTGTTCAGCCTTGGTTGTCATGAGGGACCTGGTGGTCCAGGCATAAGCCACAGCCCATGATCCATTTTGAATTTTCCTGAATGCTTTCCTCTTCGCCTCTAACAAAATAAAAAGTTTGTGCATGTAAGAAATATCAGGAAATCACAGCATGGAACTTAAAGAAATGTGGCAGTAATGTGACCTCCAGTGGTAAGACCTTCCTACCAAGTTTTATGGAAATTAGCAAATTGATTCACAAGTTACTAATGGGAGATGCATATATAACATGCGTGACCCTTTAATGTGTATGTCTTGGCAGAAACTGGACTATTCAGGAGAAAATACAATGAAAGACTACATGGGGCTGCTGCTAACTGGGCTTGCGGGTTCACCGACACTGATATCTGCAACCATTCTTGCATTGGCCAGAGTTACTCATGAGTTCAGAGGTAGGTGCGTGTAATTTTCTTACAGTGAAAATATAGCAGATGTTGATGTCATGATAAAATGTCATAAATGATTCTTTTATTAACATTTTGATTTCTCTGTAAATAAGGAGTGGTCATGTAAATGATGTGTAAGCATTGTCTCTTTTGGAAATCACGCCTAAAATAATGTTTGCTACTGAAGTATTGTTTATGAGTAGTTAATTGTGAATACTGGAAATTTTGTAAAATTCAAACCTGTACTTCAACCCAACCTGAAAACTTTGTGTCAATGGGGATACTGGAATACTGGGAACGGCCCGTTCTTCAAGTGCCTGAGCACTGCGGGTCGCAACTTTTCGTTGGCTTGATCTATAGACATTCGGTAGAACTCCTTGGACGAGGGGTCGGCCCGTCACAAGGCCTCTACCTGTACACAGGACAGCACAACACAGAAAAAGGCGGACAAACATCCACGGCTTGAGTGGGATTTGAACTCACGGTCCCAGCGACCAAGCGGCACAAGGCCCACGCCTCAGACCGCGCGGACTCTGCGGACCCGTATATCATTGGAGCCACAGAAAGATAGGCTCATTGCAGATGTGTTTCATTATGATTGTATTACCTCATGTGGGCCACAATACCAAAGCCAATTTTGAATTAATGTATAGGACATGAAATTAAATGACATGGTTTGATAGATTTTATTACGAGATAACCTGTTAGTTCAGTGAATGTTAAAATATGTTGTAGTTGGAACTTATTAAGAAATTACAAAGTAAATCTTCACCATTATGTGCAAATGTGTAATGAAAATGCTGCAACCATCCATTAATCACTGCTGCATTATCCCAGCAAGTTTGGGTGGTTGGATGATAAGGTAGGTGGAGGGAGGGTTAGACACCTGATGAATTTAAAGAATAGAACGATGAAAGGATTCTTCCATAGTCTGAATCTTTGTGAACCTCAAAATTTTCAAGTGAGTTTTGGGTGTCTGAGTAATTGAACTTGATGCATTAGTTAAGTACACGAAAGGAACATGCATAGCATGTTTAAATTTTGAACCTGCTAACATATTTTGAAAGAAACTAGTAATGAGGGTCTACATTAATTTAATTTGTTTGTTGTTCTTCTTCTTCTATGTCTCTCCGGTCCGTATTCGGTCCATGGCCCCTCAGTTCTCCTCTTCCATTTGGTCCTCTGTTAGGTCCGTCTTCTGAGGTTTTGATAGACGTTTCGAAACATCTTCCTCTTTACGGTGCAAGGTTGTTAGCCTTGCGACCACCCCCCAACCTGGAGGACTAGGGTACCTGTCTTAGTCTGACCTCTCCCTCTCGACCAATCTGGCTAGGGAGGCCCTACCAGTAGCTATGCTACCGCCAGCATAGCTCTTGGGGTCACTGAGGTACTCAAGCCCCACCACCACGACAAGGTGCAGGTACCATTAAGTGGGGAGTTTGTTTGTTTTAATCACTAAATATGAAGCCCAAATTAAATTAACATCAGAGCCAATGAAGTATGCAAAATAGTAAAGTATGCATTATTAGAATATGAATATTCCATTGGCATACATCTTTTTGCATTTGTTTAATCAGTTGTTTTTGGATTCAGATTCCATGCCCTTGGACTTGGTGAAGATAGTGTTGGAGAACATATGTTTGCTGTTGACTTCACACACACGAGAGACAGTGGCATCAGCACTAAGTTTCATCAAAATGTTTCTCACTTCATTTTTATACGACACTGTTGCACCGGAAGTTTCTCTTATTGTAAGTATCCTCAAATTCATTGATAATTATGAAAGTTTTAGTAGATAAGGAAATTACAACATCTTTGTGCCTGATGAAAGTTAGTTGAAATCCAGCAATTTGACGTCACTAAATTGTTCTTCTATTCCTTATCCTCCTTTTATTTTGCCAAAGGTCTGTTGCAACTCATTCATGAACTAAGGTTTGTTATTCATAGAGTTAGTGTGAAGGAAGTGGATTGTATATGTTGTTGATGGTTTAATTAATTTGTCTATTGAAATAAAAATTCAAAGGAGAATGAGGCAGTAAATAAAAATACATAATATCTGAGTTGATTGTGGTCTTGTAGGTGGTTACCATTGTTCCTTCATTTTTCTAGGTGAAGAGCATTGTAGGAATGACAGAAGACTGCAAACATCATTTTCGCTTGAAGACCCGTAACTTGTTTGATCGTCTAGTCCGTAAGTTTGGATTTGAAACCATAGTGGCAATAGTTCCAGCAAGTGACCTGATCACTCATAAACGATTGCGGAATCTGCGCAAGATCCATAGTAGGAAGAAGAAAATGCAAGCCAAGGATGCTATAGATGAAAATGAGAGTGATCTGGAAGAATCATTTTCAGTGAAATCACGTCCTAAAAGGTTTGTAAATAGTTTTTATTATTCTTGGATGATGGAAGCTATGTCAGAAGTTGTTCGCTCAGATGAATACACCAGTGAATGAAGATGATGATGATGAAGAATGGTGGTAGGTCTAATAAGCTGTATTTACAGAAGGAAGAGCCTTGTGTACTTAGTCTCAGTTATGCTTGAAATTCCATTTTCATAGCTTGCTCCCTTTTTAATATTTTACATGCTATTTTATGAACCAAATAGCCATCCACTTCTGGATGATTACACACAGTATTTTCATTATATAATTTATGTAATTTTCTTCATATCCAGCCTTTACATTATGCTAGTATAAATTCTGGGTTGAGTGATAGTCATATCATATCATATCATATCATATCATGTATTTCCAAGCCAGCATGTTGATTGTCTTTGAAGATTTCTGTCTTCTGGGTTGTGCTGTGTAGTCTGGTCGATGTTAACCAACGTTTCAGAGGTCATACTGCCTCCGTCATCAGGGCGATGACGGAGGCAGTATGACCTCTGAAACGTTTGTAAACATCGACCAGACTACACAGCGCAACGACCAAGAAGACAGAAATCTTCATACTCACCGTTTGATTGTCTTTGCTTGTTTCTTGTGCCTGAAGCTTGTCATTGGCATTATTTATCAGTATTTCTGTCCAGAATTCTTGAACGACATGTTGTTGATATTTCATTAAGAAAAGAACTTACACGATAATGGGTTCATAAGTGTGACCATTTCACTTGTAATTAACAGATTTTACTAAACTGAGATTGTTGCTAATAAAAATATGCTGGCATCAGAAAGTCTCAGAAACATCCATACAAGACACGAGATTTAATCATATAAGACTGATGCAAAATCAGTGCCTGAAATGTCAACAGTCGTATTGCATGTGTTGTAGCATTGAAGAAATCCTGGCTGAATCAGAAGAATCTGACTTGGAAGTAGATGCAGTTCCTGCAGTAAAATCAAAAAAGAAAAAGAAGGATTTGAATACATGGATCCATGAGGATGCAGATAATATTATAGACTTCACTGATAGGACTGCTGCAAGGAAGATAACTGGTCTGTACAGTCTTAATTAAAAGCATCCTGTTGTGTGATGATTTAACCAAATAACAACAAATCCATCCACATGACTATTTTATTTTATTATTTACGGGTTGGCTCCATGATATTGATCCAAAATAGACCATCTTTAGCTGAATTTTTGTTTAGGATACTTTTGATTAACAGAATTGTATAAATATTAAAATTACTTTAAATAGTTGAAATTATTAAAATTTATTGTCCAGGTGGGGACAGCAGACATATTCCAAAGAAGGGTGTTCATCAGTTCACAGGTGACACACATGGCAAAAGACAAAATGTGGCACCCCTTATCAACAAGGGGACTACTCTGTACATTGCTTTTGTGTATCCTTACACTTTTTAAGCAATGACAGTGCCACTGACACAAAGATCAAAACTAAGAGACTGGAAACTGAGAAATGCTTTTGACTTAATGAATGGCACCTGCTTAAAATATTACATTCCTTCAGAACATCTTGCTGTGAACAAAGTTTACTGCTTTTCAGAGGAACAATACATTTTGGACAAAATACAAGCATTTTGTAATCAAAATTTATAAATTGTGTGACAGGACTGGTCACATATATGGCATGGAAGTCTGTTAATGGGTAAAACTAAATAAAATAATTGTGTCAATGGATTTTTATATTATTTGGTCTGTAAAGTGATTTTCTTTCTTCTGTGTAGTCTTCATTAAGATCTGTTCATGTTGAAAGCAGTGCATTAAATTGGAAAGCTTTATGTGCCATATCAGTTTATTGCAGCTTTATTTGGTTCATATTTGTTGTCGTGTGTGTTACAATGGACAGAGATGAAATGGGTTACTCAGTTTTTGCTGTTATTTTGTAGCAACACAGCCTGGTGAACAGGGCATTGTGGCAGTGCAGAACAAAAAGAAAAAGCAGTCAGCGTTTAAAACAGCGTCAGATGGCAGGCTTATTATTACAGAGGACAACAGTAGTGGTGAAGATGAACATGCTCGCAACTTGGACAGTGGTAAGTTATCAGCATGGAAATAATTGCCAATGCGAAACACAGTAAAAGACCTTCTGATGGTGAATTTCTGATGAGGCAGACTGTTTTGTTTTTGCTATGTAAAAATTCCTTATCTTCTGCTGTGTCTTTTTCCAAAGACATTTCTACTTTGATTGTGGACAATGTTCAAGTAAGGAAAAGCTAGGCAGAGAAATACATAATGTAGTAAATAGCAGATAAAGATTGCAAAACCTGTTATGTGCAGATAATGAAGAAGAGGACGGGAAGTCTTTGAGGGCACCACTTGGACGGAAGAGGAAGTTTAGTGAAAGCACAGATGCAAGTCAGCCTGCCATGAAGTATCAGGGTAATACTGTCCTTACATTATTTTGTAAAAGAAAGCTGTAGATTTCTCACTCAATCAGGATTCTGTTGTTTGACCTATGCATGAATTCGTTTAGATAAATTTTATTATACTTCTTTATTTTATTTATATATTTTCAGTGACACTGTTGGTAGGTCACTATACTGTATGGCACTGAACGATAGGATGATAATGAATAATAAATTGCAAAGGTTATAATATTATTAAGACACACTGCAGGAGGGGTGTCATGATGCAGCATATAACTCTGTGGAGGATGATGGGTTGTGAAACATCAGAAAATGCTAAGGGAAGTCCTGGAAATAAGTTCAGGTTAAGAAATTTTATTCTCACCCAGTGCTGATGTCTTCTGTAAAGCATTGACAACTCTGAAGTCCGTCACTTCTGCCAGCACTCTTATTGATTAAAATGAAAGCCACAAGCATTTTTGTTATTCATTGTGAGTGCTTTTACTTCATTCATTCATTTTGTTCACAAGTCATATGTTTGGTTTCAGTGGGAGGTTCGGGTATTCATCGACCTACTAAGCGGCCATCTGGGCATTTTCACGGGACTTCAGTGGCAACTGGGGCTGAGTACCAAGCCAGAAAAGCAAAGGGTGATATTAAGAAGAAGGGGAAACCTGACCCATATGCATACCTACCCCTCTCTCGCAAATTGCTGAGTAGACGGTAAGTATCTGCAAGGATCTGGGGTTTATGAGAGAGAAAAAATTGTTTCAGCTTGTTTCATTTTTTATCTGTACTCCCTCCTCTTGACACGAAACAGACTTTTGTGTTTCATATCAGGTGTTGCCATGTGAGGTTTTAAATCAAATGTTATCGATTCTCAGTTGAGTGATACCTGTACATAACAGTTTATACGAAGCCCACATCACCGTGTTTCACTTGTATTTATTGATTGCTACATTATTTAATAATGTGAGACATGCGGATGCATACAGCTTGTATCTTTTTTCTCCTTTTGGAAACCAGCCAAAAAACATTTTAATGAGATCCACCTCAGTACACAGCAAAGAGTTCTGACATTAATTATGCAGCAGTGTTTTTCTCAGTAATCAGTTTGTGAACTGAAACACTATTTCTTCTGCAACTGATACTTCGGCAGCTGTCATAATACAATGTGGGGATTGATATCAAATTGGAGTTAGGCAGCGGGAAAGCTAGCCTGCTGATAACACTGTAATCTTAAAAGTTAACGATTCACCCAATTAAATGAAAAGGTAATGATGAAATATGGTGAGCACAGACATGCTTAGTCACCCAATACATTACGTTGATCGTGACTACCAGACAGTTAAATTTGTGGCATTATAATAATTCATTACATGTTAAAGACATTACTGCATGATAGCACAACTTGCAAATTTTGTTATGCATTTTCAGTCAGTTTTGCTATTAAAAAGTTCACTAAGAACAAATGTTTGAGATACTTTTCATTTTTGCTTGCATTGTGCATAACCATGAAGGTTTCTAGGCAGGCATCTGAAATTGTTATGCTCAGTGTATGTGTGTTAGGATGAATGAAAATGTATTTACTTGGCATCTTTATGGCAGCAGCAAGTGATGGAACTGGAAAATACATATTTCGAAAATGGAACAAGAAAGATCGTCAAGGATCAGGGGCTACAACAGACCAAGGATTAGAACTTGATTTTACATATTGCATAATTATACACATTTAAACTTGGTTGTGTTGTCTTTTTTTCAGTAAGAAGAAGAGTGCGGGCCAGTTCACAAGTTTATGCCATGCTGCTCGTAAAGGTGCACAGAAGGGAATTCAAGCCAGAAAAAAGGACACTAGAAATAGGAAATGAAAGATCTTGTAATCTAGCAAATGTCAGGATTAAATTATTGTTATATTTATTTTGAATTCTTGTAAAATGTGAATATTGTTATTTTGATGATATCGGCACATTGTGGCAAATATTACAGTAATTTATGTTCAGTTTTGAATGCTTGTTCTTTAAAGTTATTTATTCCATCTCCAGTTTCAGCACATGTCTCCTTAAAAGTAATCTGCAGTCTAACTGTTGCTTCATCCTTCATAAAACTGTACACAATATATTTTAGTTATGGTACGTAGACTGGCTTTGAATTATTAACTCTGAATTAGAGTAGTGAAAGGCCAACATCATGACAAATCAGATTTCTCTCACAGAATTCGTAAAGTGAACAGAAACAGGTCACAGTTGTGATAGAGTGCATTCACTATATGCCCCACTCCTCTGGTTGCATTGTTATATTATTCTATATTTGTACTTTTTAATTTATTTGTATTTTACTATATACAGTACTGTAAATGTGTAAAAAAATATTGTGGTTTGTTTATTGTGGAATTTCAAGGAAGAGAAAGGATTTGTGTGTGTGTGAAAGAGAGAGATAAGTTTGCCTACTTATAGGAGGGTTTTGATTTTTTGTAGTGTTATGGTGCTTATTTGAACATGAAATTTTGAGAATCCATCTTATATTATAAGACAGAAAAATATTTGTCTACAGTAGAATATACTGAACTACCAGTCGCTAAAATCTTTGATAAGGTTGATAACATCATACACTTCAGGTGGTGTAAAAAAATTACATAGTACTGATCCTGTTTGTGCAATTGAACAGTATGTTTCGGTGTTAATTGTGGTCATCAACAATCACATATGTAAGTAAAGTAAAACTGTCCAGCTACATATGCATGGGGGAGGTAGATCTTGATACAAGATGGAGTTAATTATCAGTGTCAGGCCTTGGCTGTGCTTTACTTCCAGAGAAGGGACTCTCAGTTATCCATTAGATAATAGGCTGGGTCTCAGAGTCTGTCTGAATGCAGAGGCTAGATGAAAAATTTCTCACCTTTGCTGGGGATTAAATACAATGAGCTACCCTGGCTTACTACATGTAAGTACATGCATTGAAATAATATTTTGTAGTGTTATTCAAATTGTAAAAAATATTATGTTTATATAATTATTCTTATAGAATAGAACATCATCTACTTATTGGTATGAATATCATAGTGCGCTTTGCATGAAGTCTATATACTGCATGAGAAGTAACTGTCAATACAATTTAGGCATATCAAGGTGTGAGATATGTGGTCATGATGACAGTTCTGAGTTATGCCTTGCAGAATTAAATTTAGCAAGGTTTGCAAATGTTTGCTTGGTATTTCAGATTTTATTTAAATTTGTAAATACAATAATTATTACTGGCATAAACGTCACTTAGCATCTTTCTTATACAAACAGTTTAGAACAGACAATACTAGAGATAAGACGTTTCCTTTAGTGTCATATGCCATTTTGTTAAATCCACGTTAAGTAATGGAACATTTCTCATTTTAGTGATACAATTTGTGGTTCTCACAGTGGCAAATATGACGACGAAAGTGTTATGAATTGTAATTCGATATAATCTTGATGTTTACGTTTCAGATGTACTTGCTGTGTCCGTTACCACCTGTGACATTTCTTTCCTCATACTAACCAAAAAACTTGAGTAAACTTGACATTGGTATTGTATAATTAGCCATTCCATTGACAGCGTTTCGACACTGCCATAAAAGATAAGCGTCGGTATCGTGGTGAAGGTTTTTAATTCGGCCTTTCCCTGCCATATCTCTCTTTATGTCACCTTCGTATCAGACAAGTTATTACCAATGGATATACGGCACGCATTGCACACCCCATGCCTAATAGGTTGGTATTATTTATGTGGTGGAGATTTAATCTGTTGTGATGGTATGTATTTTGATGCGTGCGCACTAGTCGGAGATTCCGTTTATACACGTGACTTGTCTACACGAGGTTGCTAATGAAAAATGATTGTTATTCGCTCTTAGGCAGGTTACTTTTGGTTACGACATGAAATTTGAAAACATGATACCGGCAAAGCTGTAAATACGGTAATTCTTTGTTTTCATATTTAACTATACCAAGTACTAATGAAAGTGAGAATGTGATTCTATTTCATTGGTAATGCTACCTGTTATAAGAAGATCATATGCTTGAAAGGAAGTCTGTCTAATGTACTCTTGCAGTCAATATGGCAATTAGATATTCTGTAGGTCTGAGAATTTGTGATTACACTTTTTCCGTATCGTGGTTGATATAATTGTGAACATTTGACCCATCCATAAATTTAGCGAATTTTGCGAAAGAGGTATCGACAGAATCCAATCTTATGTGTTGGCGATAAAAATAGTGCTCATCACTATAAGAGGTATCGACAGAATCCAATTTTATGTATTGGCGATAAAAATAGTGCTCATCACTATTTATATCTTTAGAAGAGAACAGAATAGAGTTGAATTTATTTACATTCCATAGATCCTTTATAGGCCTAAGCCAAGGATGTAGAATATGCGAATACAAATACAATATAATGCAATAGATTAAATACACAGTTTTAATAGCTGTTTGCAGACTTATCTGATACAACATAGTATTATAGTAAAGTAATTACACCAAGGAATCATCATCATTGTTACGTGTGTTTATAATAACAGAATTATTGTTTAAAGTAAATTCTGTTGTTTAGAATTTAGACAGTGTTGATGCTTGCAGGTAGATCATTGACATATATGCGGAAACGATAATGGAAGAAGTTATTGTGATTTTATCCGATTCTGATGAAGATATCAAACCATTTGAATCACTCTCGAAGAAACGTAAAATTGATTCAGATTCACAAGATGAATATGAACCACTATCTGTTAAGAAAACGAAGAAAGTTAAAACAGAGGGTACAAAAACTATCAAGTCTGAGAAACCTAAGAAAAACCGAACTGCTGCAAAAGAAAGAAAACCAAAAGCAACAGTTAAGAGTACTGCTAAGGAAATCAAAGTAGTCAAAGAAGAGATCAAGAATGAGGTATTTATTTATTTTTCTATTGGAAAACTTTATATTTATCTTGAATTAGGCATCTCCAGTTTATTATTCATCAATCACTGTCATTTGAGGCCATATATCTTGAGTTATTAACAGTGTCAGTAAATAAGCAAGAAATAAGTAAATATACAGCTTCATTTTAACTGAGATGCATAATACATTAGAATTTTCATTCATGTGAACCAGATGTTTTGTTGTTCTTTCTAGTAGAAACTATTGTGTGTGTCACTTTCAGAATTGTCACAAAATTGTTCTCTGTTTCTTCATAAAATAAGAAATTCAACAACTTACGTATACCACACAATAAAAGTACTGAGAGTATAATTAAGTCACAAGATGAGAAAAATACTGTTACAATCTAATTTACCATCATTTACTTGTGTTAACCATTGACTTACTCCATAATATATGGTCCTTTCAAGCAAATGCTGGGATAGCACTGTAAATTAGGCCATGACCACTTCCTTCCACATCCTTTCCAATGTGCTGTCATCCTCTTATTCAATACTGTATAGTCTGAGCTACTGAAAAAGCATCGTTAAATAAACTACAAATAACAATATCCACAATAAGCATATTACAACATGAAGGCACTTCATTGTTGGCTAATCACAAGATGGACAGCAAATCTCATAATCAAACACTGAGTGAATTTGGTGGTTATACTGGTAGTATGGGATAGATTAGCCTTTCCACTACACACAGTCACTGTTAGTTGCCATGTTTCCTAGTCCTAATGACAGAGGCATAAAATATCCTCACTGTAAAACAATACTAAAACTGAGCCCATTCATGTCCCACATTACCTTTTCAGCAAACTGCTGTTGGGATGGGTTGTAAGAATGAGCCCTTGCCCATCTTTAACCAATTGTAAATACATTACTTCCCTATGGGCATTTCTGATCCCAATGTTCTATGTAAATGTATCCCAATAGAAAACAGGTATTTTTGAGAAATTCATATAAAGTAGGGGTTATAATGGGCTGATGGACAACACTTACCATACCAAATTTAATTGACTTGTAAGTGATATGGAGATGAAACATTAATACAAATGGATGTAACCCTCCTATTAAGCATTCATCTTTTGTATTCAGCACAAATAATGCTCAAGTTTATTGTAAGTAATTATTTTATGTTAAATGCAGTTTTGTAATTGTAAGAAGACCATATATGCAGCTGTAGATATTAAGAGTACATAATTTTAAGGATTGTATATCATTTAATAAATCTTGGTAAGAACACATTTATTTTCAAATCCTCTAAGAGTAGAATTTACCTCAGATACTCTATACAGTGTCATCTCTCCATATATGTCTTACGTTACCTGTAGTAGCACTGCAGTCTCTTGAATTAGCAGTGGCTGACAGTCACATGTTGTCAGACACATTGCCTATTGATCTATTTTTTCAGTAAATAGGCAAAAGTTGTCCTCACGCATTGGACATATTGTCATGAACCTCCATGGAACATTTTGTTCCTCTGTGAGAAGTTTTATCAGAGATCATTGTTTTGCTATAGAGGTGAGTTACTTTTCTGGTACAGCACGAGTGCACGCATGAAACATGTTGCTATACAGCACAACTCTCAACACTCTTAGATTGTTACTTTCCTCATACTTCGGCAGACTGTAGTTGTATTTGACAATGATTATATTTGAAACTTTCAAATTTGTTTTACTGTTCATATCTTGCAAGCCTTTTGTATATACCCATTTTGTGCATTCTGTTCATGAGTATCATGTTATAGTGGAAAGAACTTTTAATTTAATTTCACACTTTTTTCTCCCCGATAGCCTGCTCTTACAGATGCACCTAGCAGTTCTAATCCTCAGCAAATGCAACATGCAGAAACTTATTTTGAGGTAAGCAAACTTCTCATAATCTGAAATCTTAAAAAAAACATGTTTGGTGGTATAACTTCTGCCGTAATTGTGATAGAGCTCATTTTATGCTCATTTCAGAGCTAATAAAAATCCCCTTTCCGATGGCTTATTACACTTTTATATTCAGCACAGTTGTGTTTTCAAGGTTTTGGCTGTTGATCTTGTATTTCTCAAAATACAGTGTTTTAATTTTTTTAACTATATTGTGTGCACATAACTGTTATTTAATATCTGCGTATATAAAGTTGCGACTGCAATGGGATTGGGTTTTGTGAAGCAGTTTACTGTGAAGAGTCACTTAACGTGTGTTGGAGGCAACTTCAAGTAGCATGTTTATTTTAAATTCTGTACAGTTATTGATTTAGGTTAACTTAAATTAACTACATATATGTGTGTGTATATATATAATTTATTTATTGATAAATAGTGCAATTTGTATAGTAAGATACCTTCTTGTAAGAAACCTACTTGAAATATACTAATAAAAATCTGTCAGTACAATCTTATAATCTCTCAAAGGTGACTGGACATTAGACCAAAACACATTTTGTATAGATAACTTGTAATGTTCTGTCATCCTGGTCAGCGGAAGTGAATGGGGATTTTAAGGACCAAATCATTCTTAATGGGCTGAAGAAAGCCGGATTTCTTTTGAGATGTTGCATGTCATGTAGTCTGGTATATATTGATATTTCATGATAAGAGTGATCATTGCTACCAGATTACATGGCATAAAATTCCAGAAGACAGACATTTTCCTACACGGAAGCATTTTGTTTTTGGAGTTATGATGAATACATGAAATAAATTCTATTTTAGATCATCCTAACCATTTATATTGCAGGAGTGGACAGAAGCAGAGTTGGTGGCTGAAGTACAGGAAATTGAGATCAAAATAGCACAGAATGTTATACGCCTCCTAGATGAAGAGAATACCATTCCTTTTATTGCACGGTACAGAAAAGAACTGACAAATGACATGTCTCCAGAAAAACTAAGAGATGTTAAAGCTTCATACGAGATTGCCAAGTATGTGTGTGCTTTTGTATTTCAGCTACTTATAACTGAATTAATATTCAAAATAAATGGGTGGTTAGAATTTATGAACAAAGTTTATATACATATGTGTGTACCAGGTTTAAGCTGAGTAGGTGAACATATTTTTTAAGCCTGATTATTGTTGTATTTATTTTAGATCTGTCAAACAGAGGGCTTCTTTTGTGAGGAACAACATTACAAAGCTGGGGAAGATTACACCACTTTTGGAACAGTGCATTCGATGTGCTCGAAGCATTAATGAACTAGATCACATAGTGAGTAAAGAACTGAATGTTTACAATTGTTGTGTACTTGCAGGTGTTAGCAAGACTGTTGGTTTTAATGATTTATGATTACACTCAAGTTCATTTCAGCAATTCTGAGTGCTGCCATATTTCCTAAAACATAAACAAAAAAGACAAGCAGGAGAATTATATCTCTCAGTCTGTACAAGCAATTTTGAGTCAGTAGTCTGATCTTTATGAAGCTCATAATGAATGTAGAGATGTTGGTCTTTGACAGGGATTAAATTTCAAAATATAATCAAATTTAACACCTTTTGTTAATATCTGTAATTCTGTTCTTCTGATCCATTCCATGTACAGTACAGTCTCCGTGTAACAATGTCTCAGAATAATTAAAATATTGTTCATTTCATACCGAAGTATCATACACCCTTATGGAAAAATATTTTGCTGTAATCAATATTGGTACAACAAAATTTTAGTGCTGCTCTTCCCTTTAATAAAAGGGGTGTAATGATAATTGACGAGTAAGATTTATTTTTAAATTAAAATTTTAACACAGTGAAACAGTTCCCTTTTGATAGCTGGTAAGCTGACGTACTGTTCTGGCCCATTTATGTGGTTCACTAATTTGATAGCTGTGAATGCCGCAGGATGAATGTGGAACATTTTACTTTTTGGACAATAGATGTAAGGAGTCTGCAGAAGTGTTGTGGTTATTTTTAGACAATTGTTTCGTAATTTTTGAGTTCCGAGAATTCTGGTTTGGTGGTGCTTTGGCATAGATGAAGATGAAGCACTGTCATTATAAAAGCTCACTAATGGACTTAATCCTTGAAACAGTTTAATCCATTGATTCTGTTTTTAATTTCACTATTGGACCTTTTGAAAACTTGCAGCTCATTTTAGGATCATTTTTCCTATTCACCAAACATTAACACATTCAAATCAAGGAAAAGATGGGCAAGCCACTCATACAACATTTTGGTCTGAAAACATGAAAGGAAGTAACAATTTAGAAGGGAAATAGGGTGGAAGGTGTGGACTGGATCTATGCAGTTTAAGATATGGACTGATGGCAGGCTGTTGTAAACACTGTAATGAACTTTTGGGTCTCATAAAAGTCAGGACATTTCTCAACTAGCTGTGTGACTGTTAGCTTCTCAAGAGGGAGTCTCTTTCAGGGTGTTCTTACTTAACTTGTCAAGATGCATTTAGGGGTACATTTTGTGATTTTCCTATACCAAAGAAATTGACAATATTTCATCTGGTGAACAATGTATGTCACTGCAGAAACTCTTCACTGGTTTGATCAAACATGAAGAAAAGAGTAAATACTTGCATTGCTGAACATGGTGGACATTTCTAACACTTTATATAACATGGTTTCTCGTTTCCTGATTTCAGTGCAAATTATTTTTTGTCAGATGGAATATGTATCATTGATGGGTTGTGAAGAGTTTCCAGTCACTCTTTATTTGTTTGAAACTTTTGACTTCGCTGTATTTTCTAACTGCAGAAATAACATTTTTGATATTAGTGGTTTGGATACTCAGTTCTTGTAGCAGAAATATCGCTTTATCATATGTTGCATTTTAATGGTATACACTGTGGAACTAGAATTATGGCATTTCATTATTTGCAGTCTTTAACTTTGAAAATTCTGACTCTTTAATCTTCTAAAATGACAATTGTATTACTAGAAACTTTTTTACTCAGAAATACTTGATTAACATTCCCACAAAGTATGATATATTCCTTCTGAATAACTTTGTATTGAAATAACACAGTTACCATATTGTGGTGCCAGTTTTATATGTTAATACGATAGAAAGTCTAGTGCGGCAGCATGGTTTGTAATAACTAATGTATGTGTGCTTCTGAAATAACAGTACAGCCCATACAAAGTAGGCAGCAAAAATACTCTGGCTGTACGAGCTCGTCAACTAGGACTCGATGAAGCTGCAAATGCAATACTCAATGGTTCATGGTTTGTGTCAAGTGAGACTTTTGTAGACCCAATGAAGAAGGGACTACATTCTGTGAAAGATGTTGAATTGGGGATTCAACATATCATAGCAGATATTATCAGCAAGGACAAAGGTGTCCTGGACTTACTTCGCAAATTGTAAGTAAAACAACAAAAATATGATGTTATAATGCTTTTAAACTTTTATTGAACTTTATCTGAACTGGTAAAATTTAATTTAAAATGTATGGCATAATGTAATTAACATTTTTAGTAGGTGATTTTTCTCTACAATTAAAATATTTATATTAAACATGTATGTATAACAATATAGAACAGGACACATTTTAAATATGATTAAAAATTGAAGATATAACAGGATAACAGCAGTCAAACTGGTAGTGAAAACAGGAAGAAAAATTAATTAAATGATTTGAAGGCATGCACCTAAAAACTGCACTCAAAGCTGATAATAAAACTCAAAATTTAATTATACTAGTCCCACATTCTCTTAATATAACAGCACAGGTGCATATAATGTAACACCAGAGGAATTTTTATAGCAATCAAAGGAATAGATATCCATATTGGTCTCATAACATTTGTATCTAATTCACGAGAAAGTCATTCCTTACTTTGAGCATGTGAATGCAATTCACAGAATTAAATCTTATGGTGCAGGAGTTCTCAGGCTTCGGTTCACCACTACATGCTTTGATTCTAACAAAGCCTCACAGTTTTATTCTCGTTGACATTGCTGATGTTGACGCTGATTTTGTCACCAGCTGTATTCATAATTAACATATTTGTACCATAATTTCACACAGCGTAATAGTATTTTATTATAGCCTGTTATTGATAGGATCATCTATTCTCAGAATTAGGTACTTCTGCTGTTGTTTGAGCCACCTACCAACAGATACTTGTGCTTCCATAATCTCATATAACATGATATGGTTTTTATTTTATAGAGGTATAATATAAAATATGAGCCGGGATAGTTCAGTCAGTATAGTGACTAGCTACGGGCTGGACGGCCGGGGTTCGATGCCCGACGGGGGCAGAGGATTTTTCCTCTAGCCTCTGCATCCAGACCGGCTCTGGGGCCCAACCAGCCTCCTCTACAATGGGTACCGGGGTCCATTCCCGGGGGTAAAGCCGGCCGGGGCGTGATGCTGACCACTCACCCCCATCTAGTGCCATGGTCAAGGAAGAGAGGAGGTATACCTCCTCTCCCCCCAAACGCCTACATGGCGTATAGTGGGACAAACTTTACTTTACTTTTATAATATAAAATAAAGAAGATTTAAACATTATACTGTATTACTAAACTATGACCATATACAGCCAAACCCCATTAGAGCACCACTCTTTGTCTACCACAAATTAGCATTAAAGGAGGTTAGGCAGTAAATGGATTTTTTTTTTATTCTTTGTTTTTCAAAATACTGTAATTAGGATCTTGAGTTACAGAATACCCACATACTTTTACAAGTAAAATAAATTAATTCTTCTGTGTAATAAATTAAAATTAAGGGGACTGAAATTCGTGGACCGTGTTATACAGAGGTTACAGCTGATCCAAATGCAGTCTAAATATCTAAACAGAACCTAAGACTTTCTTCTGTGGATGAAGGTTTGTCATTTTGAGATTTTACCCTATGTATAGAGAAATAATACTCCATTTCTCCAAACAGGGTTTACAGTAATCAGTTTCAAGTGCTTATTTATTAAGATTATCATCTTATGGTTTATGTGCAGTCTTATTAGTGTTGCAAACTGTCACTTCTGTATGCTACACTGTTGATGGTAGTAGAAGATGGAGGCAGTTGGTTCCTACCAAGTGTTGGTAACCAAATGCAAGACTATGCAGTGATATAACCCAGAAGGCCACAATCAACATTTTCACTGCCTGAAAACCTTAAATTCCACCACACTTTAATTGTTTTCAGAAAAGAAAATGCAGGCATATTCTTAGAAACAAGTAAAGCACGGGCTACAAGAGAGAGAAAAACTGATAGTACGAAAGATGTGAAGAAGGAAGCATTGAGCAACAACCATAAAGATAAAGCTTATATTGAAAGCAAGTTTGAAAACTATTTCAAATTTTCTGCCCCTGTCAAATCTGTCAAACCTTACCAGGTTAGTACTGTCTACAGCATGCAATGTAATCTTATGATAAAGAACTTTTCAATGTAAATGTAGACACCACTTGTCAGGTGGTGATAAGCACTCCTACGCTTTTATTTCAGACATCCCCAGTTTGAATCTTTGTTGAATAACTGTTCTATCACTACATCCAGGCAGATACTGGGATCATATCTTAAAATAGGCTGCAAATGCTTTCTCCCACATCTTTTCCATTTAACTGTCACAATTGGCCTCCAATTTGGCATTATATACACCATGCAGTTGAGAAAGCATTATTAAATAAGCTAAAAAACATTGATGCGAAGTAAATTTTTAAAATCTCCACCAAATAATAATAATTTAAAAATAATAAATTTATATTTACTGTAACATTTAGTACATACTGATTTTGTGAAGAATTGAACAAGTCATAATGAGATGCAATATTATTGTGTGTTCTTTGCATAATGTGCATGAGATGAACACGTATAGGGCTGGTCATGTCTGTTCACCCATCCGTCTCTATATTCACGTGATGTGTCATTGATTTATGGCACTTGAAAATACATTAAGACCACATGATTTGTATAGTTTTAAACTATATTTGACTGAGTAAGAAAACTGGCATAATATTTTATTGATAATCCAGAATTTGAAAATAATGCTTGTGTATATTCTGCTTACAGGGCTTTCATTAGTCTCCGCTTTTATTTTTGATAGCAGCCCTGTGAATCTTTTGTATGGCTCATTTCTGTATGTGGGTGTGGGCATGTGCGTGGGAATGCGTATGTGTGTGCATTCACATGCGTGCATATATGTAACCTTCATCTGGTATATGCTGTTTCCATTCTTACATATTGGACTTTTAAGTTAACAGTTTTTCCCATCTGTTAACTCTCCTATTACAGAATAACAAAAGACTGTAAGTGTAATGTGTTTGCCTTTAGGTACTTGCAATAAATCGAGGGGAGAACCTCAAAGTGTTATCTGTGAAGATCAACATACCAGACTGGGTACTGCACCATTTGATGGAGTTTTGTGGCAGACATTGGCTATGCAAAGGAATGTCATATCCATTACGACAAAGATTAATAGAACAGAGTATCAGGGATTCTTATACAAGACTTAGTAAGTTCAAGAATGCACAGTACCCCTATTTCAGGAAAATAAAATACTACAGATGATCAATGTAACAAATTTGTATTAAACAGAGTACCATTTAGACCTTGATGATTCTTGCGGTCATATTTACAGTAATATATTTCACATAAATAACAATCAGTCTCCGTATCAACTCCTGCATTTCACTGGTTTATTGTTTGTATATTCAGTTTTAAAACTTCATATAACTTAATTAAGTTTTGATTTTTGTGCTGTTACAAACTTTTGTTATAATGGACTTCCAATGTATTTCTTTAAATTTTTTTTTTTTATGTAGTCTCTACCATGTTGCAGTTTATGTTCATTAAGCATATAATTAGTTCCTGGTTATAATAACCCAATGTAGTTATATATATTATAATTTGTGATAGTTAAATAGGAAGGGCACAGGAGGATAAAGACTCAAAATCGAATGATAGCATTTTCTGAATTTAATCTATGTGCATAAGTTGTTCTTTATGTCAGTTCAGCCATTGCTGGTGCGGCAGGTCAGATATGAACTGAGTCAGAAGGCTGAGCATGCAGCAGTTGAAGTATTTGCGACCAATCTGAAAAAGTTGCTGCTTTTGCCGCCTGTCAGGGGAAAAACAGTTTTAGGAATTGATCCAGGTAAAGTTTATTTCCTCTATGCATGCTCTTTGTCCTTTAAAAGAGAGCATCTGATGAGTTGACCATAGAAAAACATTTGTATCTTTTCTTTAATGAGCCGGGATAGCTCAGTCAATATAGTGACTAGATATGGGTTGGATCACTGGGGTTCGATTCCTGATGGGGCAGAGGACTTTTCCTGTAGCCTCTGCATCCAGACTGGCTCTGGGGACCACCCAGCCTCCTATCCAATGGGTACCGGGGTCCTTTCCCGGGGGTAAAGCGCGGCCGGGGCGTGATGCTGACCACTCACCCCCGTCTAGTGCTGAGGTCAAGAATGAGTAGGAGCTATACCTTCGCTCCCCCCAAGTGATCTACATGGTGGGACTGCTTTACTTTTACTTTTGTCTTTTCTTTTGGGATATGTAACAATTCTTTTTACATTATTTATTTTTTCCTTTTTGCATGTTCTTAACATATCAGCATATAATGCCTGATTATGTTTTATTTTTGAATAGTTAAAAAGTTTTTTACACTATTTTAATGCTATTATTTCTTAATATCTTGTTATAAAACCATAAATTTGTATTCTTTTCTTTCAGGTTATAAGCAGAACCTTTTTAAGTATATGAAATTACTACTGTATTTGTTTTCTGTAAACCATTCAGTAAAGTACATATTGATATAAAGAACATAGATTTCATGCAGAATATGATTAAATCATTACAGTTTATTTGACTGGGAAACTGAAACAAAGATAACTGTAGACTTAATTGATGTGTACAGGTTATGATAATGAAATGTAAGCCGTTAACAGTTGACTAAAGCTGGAAAAATGTGAAGATGACTATTTATTTCTGTATTTTGTCACACACTTTTGCTACTTGAGTTGTGGTGACTTTATTCTTGCAACAAACTGATAGAATGAGAAACTGTCATCTGGGTTATTGCGCTCTGTAGTCTGGTAGAAGTTTACCAATTTTTCAGAGGTACGGATTGCCCTGATGATGGAGGCAGCAAGGACCTATGAAATGTTGTTAAACTTCTACTGAACTTCATGGTGCAACAACCCCGAAGACATCCATCTTCAGACTCACTGCTGTGAAAATCTCAAATCCTACTTAACAGACTAAGTTTCAAATTAGGTAAGGTACAGAGCTAAGTAAAATTCAATATTGACTATATATTCTACATATATTTTATGTTTCATAAATTTTTATAGTAGGATATTATGTTCTGCTGCATTTTCTCTTTCCTTCCTCACAAGGACAATTGTCCTTTTTATGTTATGTATTAGGAAATAAATATTATATGAAATTGCTACTTATCAGTGTTAATTCTGTATTTATTTTAATTGTAGGTTTTCAAAATGGTTGTAAAATGGGCATTACCTCATGCAGTGGGAGTGTATTGGCAACTGATGTGATTTATCCACCATTTGACAGACAGATACATCCTAATTCAGATTCCAGTGCACGTAAGCTTAGAGATCTACTTGTAAAATACAAGTAAGTTAGATTTTTATGGAACTTTGTTTCCTTTGGTATGATTTTCACCAACCATAAAGAAGTACACTTGTGTGCACAGAAAGCTAAGTTCTATCATAAAACCTTGGTGTTAGTAGGAGAATGTTGAGGTTTCATCTGGATGGTTTATGAAATTAAGTAACAGTATGGAATTTGTAAATTTTGTCTAAATGAAGAATGGCCGAGTGCCAGGTTCCTGCTACTGATACATTTTACTCAAAATTTAAAGATATGACAGTGAAGAAAACTTGAAAACCTCTCAGATTTACATTGCTGATGAGTTTTGCCAGTTTGTACCCTTGTATCTGAAAAAGAAAAAGTCACTTGTGAAGTTTTCGTTTAGGTGCTGTGTAAAGTGTTTTATGACTATTTTTTAGTGCAGACACTGGGTGTCAATTTGTCTATCAGTCAATCAACAATTACCCTTCCAGAGCAAGTAGAAGGTAGTTGGTTTAGGGAAAGTACAATGCTAGTCTGTCCCTCACACTATGGCATGGCATACTACATGACTAACAACTAATAAAGAGGGCAGTAAGCTCTTCTGAAATGTCTATTAGTGTCTACCAGACTGCACAGTGCAACATTCGAGAAGACAGCCATCTTCATGCTCATGAGATCTTCAAGTCTTCCCATGTTATGCTTTGTTTACAGATGCGAATTGATTGCTTTGGGTAATGGTACAGGTTGTCGTGAAACAGAATCATACCTAAGTGATCTGATTCAGAAAGGCTGGTTTTCTCCTCTGGATGTGAAGTTCACTATTGTGTGTGAACAGGGAGCAAGTATCTACTCATGTAGTCCTATAGCTCAGAAGGAATTTCCAGACACAGATCCAAATATCATCAGTGCAGGTAATGGCAGCATGTTCTCAGGTAATTTGCGAGAATACCGATATGATTTATTTTAATACGATGCAAAACCTGCTTGGAAGGGTAACCCTTAAAAGTGTATCCAGTTGTACAGCCATGAACATTTTCCTGTTTTTGCTATACTTGCAGTTTCTTTGGCACGGAGATTGCAGGATCCCCTCGGAGAACTAGTAAAAGTAGAACCAAAGCACTTGGGCGTAGGCATGTATCAGCATGATGTACCTGAAAAACAGCTGAGTGCAACACTTGATGAAGTGGTAGTAGAGTGTGTCAGCTTTGTGGGTGTGGATGTAAACACAGCGTCTCATTGCTTACTCAGGTAACTTCAAGATTCCTTGTTTAGAATAATTAGAAAGATAATATTGAAATAGTCACAACTGTAATTATACTTGTTATTTAAGAGGGTGTGAAACATGGTCTGTCATATGGGAAGAATGTAGATTGGGGATATTTTCAGAACAGAATGCTGAAGAGAATTTTTGGACCCAAGACAGAGGAAGTAACAGGAGGTTAGAGGAAATTATACTGAAGTGCTTTATTTTGTACTTACCCCAAAGGAAGAAGAGTTTATGATTTTCAGATTTGAAGAATGAAGGATTGTCCTGGATTTGACTGAAATATACGTCAGTGTTTCTCACTATTTTGGTTTTAATTGGTTGTTGTTTTTTTAAGTAGTATACATCAATGTTTGCATCATAATGTAGCTTAGCAAATGAGAACTTCAGAAGTATGTTTCAATGTCAGTAGACATGAGCTGCTACAGATTGCTTGAAGAATGGTCATAGCTGTGATTTGGTGTTAATTCTCCAAGGTCATAAATTTTTGTAGTTCTATGTTCTAACATAGTATGCAAAGAAATGATCAAAATGTTTTTGTGAAAACGTGCAATGGGTAAACTTATCGCTTTATCATTAGGCCTCAGAAAATTCCATGGTGTATTCTATACACATAGGTTTCTTGCACATGAAACACATGTTTGATGGCATTCTTTTCTTGGATGGTGGACATAGCAGTTTTTTTCCCTCTTTCGTGTGAACTTGCGGTTTCTCCATAGCCATATAAATTCCCACTTATACAAACAACTGGTGGTTGCAGTATTGATGTCAGTTCTACAACACTGAGAATTTGATTCATATTTATGATTTTGAGGACTTATTTTTCTTCTTCTTTTGTTGCCCACAGTGTGTTACAGATTAAAATATATTCTTACATTGTGGTTGCATATAGTTGATGCTTGGGAATATGAAAGTAAGAGGAGATTTTGAATGTTAATAATATGAGTAATTTTTCCAGTGTCATCATGAATAAGCTACACATGCCAATATTTGGTCTTATTTTATTTTATTTTTTTTTTTATTAAGGAGGATGTGTGCATGATAGTTGAGAAAATATGGTAACATGATATTCTTAATGCTTAGTGCACAGTAGAACACAAAAGAAACATTTTGGAAAACACATGGATAGAATGAACAGTGTTACTATCACAGATAAAAATTGATAATATGTCTTAAATGTTGTACATTTTCAGGAAAATAGCAGGTCTAAATTCTTCAAGAGCTGAAAAGATAATTGAATGGCGTTTAGCCAATGGATCATTCATCAATCGACAGCAGTTGAAACAAGTAAAAGGCATCGGACCAAAAACATTTGAACAGTGTGCAGGTTTCATTAGAATAATTCCAGAGACAGCTCAGAAGAGGTGAGTTACTAAAGACTACACCGTCCATATCAAGCTTCATGGAAATGTCCTTTGGTTCAAATGCCATTTGGTGGAATGGCAGAAATATGGCATCACAAAGAGAGACAAAAGATGGAGCATTGATCATATTAATATTAATTATGTCATTCCTAAACTTATTTACCTTAGTACCACATTTACATAGCTAAATGGCCTGGATTTTACTTTTATTTTCATTGAAAAAATAGGGGATTATCATATGCTTGCAAATGAAGAAGGATGCGGAAAACACAAATGTTTAAGTAAGTCTTGCAGTCATCATTTCCAAGATATGTCTGAGGATTGAACACATTGAATTATATAAACATGCATATTACAGAATTCCCGCGCTGTAGCCGCGCGGTCTGAGGCATCATGCTTTCGGACCGGCGATATAGAATGCGCGCTGGTTCGAGTCTCGGGGGAGAGAAATTTTCTCATGAGATTTCGACTGGTGTATGGGACCGGTGCCAACCCAGCATCGTGAGGAAATTGGGGAGCTACAATGAGATTACAGAATTAAATGTGAGATCTGATTGAGTCACAGACTGGTTCTTATAATGCAAATATGTGTATTTTTATTTCAGGAATATAAATACAGATGGAGGCAGCAGTCAGTGTAAGAAACAGAAGTTTTGTATTGATGACACAGAAAATCCACTGGACAGGACATGGATTCACCCAGAATCCTATTTTGTAGCATTAAGGTAATATATAATTATAATAATCATGTCATGAGACCTCTTACAGTTTTTTGCCATCTGTTCAGTGGTCTTTCTCAGCTTCTTGTTCTAGTCTAGTATAGTATTCTGTTTCCATTCGGTTCAATAATTTTATATAAATTAAATTATAGCCTGAATGTTTTGTGTTTATGATCTAGTAGTACATAACCTGTAGTTCTCATAGATAAATTTAATTTCCAGCGCTGATAATATTTTCATATCCTTGTCTGATTGTTCAGGTTTCACTTCCATATACTGATACAGACTTTGTCCATGTTAAGTAAATGTTAAGTCTAGTATTTTTTTTTACTACTAAAAGTTTTTATGCCTAATATCTAATACATTGCTGGCTTTAAGGAACCATTTCCAAATGTTATTTGCCTTGGAGTTCTTGCAAATTTAGATGAAGAAATAAAATGTATTTAGAAGTGTAGATGTAAGAAATAGAACATTGTCTTTCAGTAAAGACAGGTAATTAAGTTTTATTACATCCTTAGCATATTTGGGTTATTAAGAGGCCTACTTCTGTTTTTTCACTAATACTGGGGGGGGGGGACACTAGAGAAGTTTCTTACAGCTTGTGTAAAATACTTCTGTATGTGATCATAATGAAGTCTTTCATTAAATTTTCTTTTTATACATAGTCTCCTTCTGACTATCACATATTTCCTGCTTTGAATTAGGTTCATTGCTAAATGTGGCACTGTGGTAGAGGATTTGGGGAAACCGGTCTTCATCAGTAAAATATGCAACACAGTAACAGCAGTGGGTAAGTTGATCTTTGTTGTGTGCAATTAAAGTGCGATAATATGTTTCTTCCTACACATAAAATACCTGGTGTGTTAATAAAATTTAGAGTACATCATCATCAAAGAACATGTTAGGGGCTGTTCATATCTGTCATGTTTTCCAGCCAGAGTGGGTCCATAGATCATTGTTCTTTTTAATGTTATTAACATTGTTATTGTTACATGAACAATGGAAATTACAGTAAGAAGAATAATAACAATGAGAATAATATTAGGAATAACAATAACAGTACAAATAAGGATATCAGTAGGAATTAGGATAACAAGGAGGAAGTATAACAGTATGTAAAAAATGGGAATAAGAATAGTAATAAAAATAACAGTATGAATAAGAACAACAATTATCTCTGGCCCTGGTTTTGTTTGAAAACATGACACAGATAAGTCACTGGTACACTTTATAAAACAAAAGTGCTTCTAAAGTATGTGTTTTATCAGTATGGCCAGAACTAAAGATGGAATCGTTAAGTCAGAATGACAGTGGACAGTAAATTACAGAAAAATAGAAGAAATACGTGCATTCCTCATACGTCCAGCCTTATCAATGCAGCATAAATGCTAGAGTGATAATGTGAATGATAATACTGACAATAATTTTTTGCTTATTAGCAGAAAGTTACTTTGCAACCATCAATTAGACAGACTCTTTATCACAATCTGCATATTTCAGTATTAATTTCCAGTTACATTTGGTGTGAGTTCCACCTGGTTGCCTTGAAATATACAGTTGAATAATATAAAAAGTTGGCAATTTTATTGAGTATGTATGTAGACATCTGGTTTTGAATTTTCACACATGATCCTTGTATCACTGCCAGTCCCATTCCCTGCCACTTGTTCTATCATGGAGCATGAGCACCATCTATGTTTGGCCATCTGACTCAAGTCACAGAACTCACAAAAGCCATTAACATTAATTCACATTTTTCTTTTTATTAGACAGACATAATTGATGTGTTAGCTTGGTAGAGGTGTGACATAAATAATTGAAATTAATGGATGTAGAGATAAGCCACCTATGGACAAAGACAAGAAGTTTACAAATGACTGGAATTATGATGCTTAAGCTATTGTTTGCTTACATCGCTTCTGGTCCTGGGCTTTTAAAATTTCAAGCCCTTCATTTGTGTTATGCATAGTGTACCTTAGTTTATCATGTGCATGAGAGTTTGACCATTTTCTTAGTTCTTCCTTAGCTCTCTATAAATTATTTTAGAAATATATTTGTAAATTTAAATTTTGAGTTTAGTTTATGTACACCAGGTTTAAACAAATTAGCAGAAGAATTTGGTGTGCCAGAATTTGAAATGAAACTAATTAGTGAAGGGCTGCAGAAGTCTCCGGGACATGATTTGCGGTCTCAGTTCCAGGAACCCCTGTTTCGCAGAAGTATTACATCCCTAGAAGATATTCGTCCTGGAGCAGTACTCACAGGTGATGTCTTCATTTTCTGTCTTTCCAAAATGAAATATTTGTCAAGTACTGTGATAGATGAAAAGAAGAATAATTTATCTTTTTAATATTATCTGTCACTGTCTTATAGTAACACATATGCAGAAACTGTTTTATGGGAATTCTCTATATAGACTCTCAGAGATATAGTTATAATTATTTTTGTACATATTTTTTCCAATTTTCTTTTGTAATTAAATTCAGTATATGAGTGTGAATATGCTTTATGAATTGTACTTACCAGCCAAGGGCTTAATTTTATAATTCTAAGCTACAGAGTGTTTATGTTAATTATGTGCAAGTATCATGTGACTGATTTTATAATTTTTACAGGTCGGGTACAAAATGTAACACATTTTGGTAGCTTTGTGGATATTGGAGTTGGTCATGATGGTCTGATCCCTCAGAGCCGACTTCGTAACACCATAGTGCAACTTGGAGACAGGATTGAAGTGAAGGTGTTTTCTGTTGATATCAATCGTCGCAGAATAGGCTTGGATCTTGTTCGAGTTCTTTGATGTTTTACAGTTTAAAATATACACACATATACTTTTTCCTTGAAAAAAAAAATATTTGTGAAAAATATTTGAAATTCCACAGAATAAGACCAAATAAGGAAACAAAGATATAGAACAAAATTACAGATCAGATTTTATAGAAACAGAACTACCATCACTATTGACTATACTTTTTTATGGCAAGAGTCTATTTTGTAAAAGTTTATTTTGAGTCACATTATTTGCCAGAAACATCGAAGAGTACAGTGAACAATGCAGTTGTAGGAATTTGGATTACCATTTTAAGTTTCCAGAATGTAAGAAAATTTGAACTTTTTTTTTAACCAAGCTGCAGTAACTCTGTTTTCTTTTGAGTTACAGGCGTGGAACAATGTGTTGGAATGAAGGTCTTGGTGTCTATCTGATTTACTCTTCTTTCATACAAATTTTGTACTTCATCTGAGTTTTAAGGTAAAAATTCAGTAGAATACAGTGTGAAATTTGAGGTTTTCAGTGGCAACGAGAATTCAGATTGTGGCTTTCCAAGTTGATATCACGTGGTTTTGTAGGTGGTTACCAACATTCTGGAGGAACATTGTGCTGTGAAGATGGAGATTGTGTTCCTCTGAAATGATGGTAACCAATGTAAGATTTGAGGTTTTCAGGGGATAAGAAATGACAGTGTAATTTGAGTATGCCTTTATGTCAGTACTTGAGTCAACGAGTTTGCATTATTTCTTGGATTTTCATGAATAATCTATCAAAGTCACATGCTACTTACATTCAGTGTAATAATTGGCATGTGAATATATTTTATTTTATTTAAACTTTGTGTTGGGCACAAAGAATTCTGATGAACACTGTGATTACTTCACCATTTTTACACTGACAACATCCTCATTTCCATGTATTTATGCTGTCATGTCACTCTAGCATTTGGAATACTTAATTTTAGGTTTCATTTAGTAAGAAGTTCTATCTTGTCAGCATGGAAATGTATTTGGAATGATCTGTGCACAGCATTTTGCATTTTCAATATTGTGTGCCTGTGTCACCGTGTTCAGAAATTTCTTCGTATTACAATGTAATGCGACTTATTCCACAACAGCCATGAAATTTAAAAAAAAATGCCCTTTCTGCCTTGGAAATTGGTATGGTTGATGTATAATACAAAACTTATTCTTGGGAGGGAACCAGAGTATTTGCTTTTAATGGCATTGCCACTATGTTGTGTGTTTGGTGGTAAAGATTTTCGAAGATTAGATTATGATGACCTCTGTGCATGTTGTTCACATGCAAGTTCTGTTTGTAACTACACATGATATTTTTCAGTGTTAATAAGAAACTTTCTTTTTCTTTGCATTTTGTATTTGTAGTGTATTTTCTGTTGTTCAAAAGGCATGTACTGTTTTAAGGAGATATTCATTGTATCCTGATTTTTTTGTGGATATCATTAATGTATTATTTATTTCTTGTGCATAATGTACATTCCATCAGTAATTGGTACTGTTATTTTGGTGTGAAATGAAGTATGTATAGTGAAATATTTAACAGTTTTGTAATGGTCTTTGTTTCTGGTGTACCTAACTGGGGATTCCCCATCCTGTCACTTTTGCTTACATAAACACATGCATGTCTTCATGTAAAGTGTCCATTACTGTTGTCTGAACTTAACCAGAATTGGAATGTGTCAACAAATTTAATTAAAACTCCCCATTATCAATTGTAATGGAATTCTGTTAAGCAATTCTTTAGTTGTTATAAGCGGGCAAACATATTGTGAAAAAAGTAGGACACAATTTCCAACTTTATTTGTGAACTTGCTTACAAATATTGTAAAGTTCTCTCCAGCTACCAGCTGTATCATGAGGTTAAAAGGTGCCTTTTAACCACCTGACTTGGATGGTAGTCCAAGATAACTTTATTTTGTCACATCACCATGACAGCTTCAGATCTACAAATAATAAACCTGCTAATATAATTACAACCAGCCCAGTCCTGGAACATTACGTATGGTGGACTGACTATGTAATATATTGTTGAGATCATTATAAACTTAATTCTGGGAACAGACAAATTCTATTTGGAGTATGACTGTATGTTACAACTGAGTAGTTAGCACTTCATGCTTTGTATTTGGGATATCCTGGGTCCAAATATTGACCTGAAGACTAGCAATCCTAAAACATGTTTTGTGGTTTTTCTCATTCTCTCCACGACCTGAAGACCAGCAATCCTAAAACGTGTTTTGTGGTTTTTCTCATTCTCTCCAGGCAAATGCTTAGATATTACCTTAAATTATGCCACACTGCTTATTTGCAAATCATTTCCAATTTATCATTCATTGAACATAATATTCGATGCTATATAGTCTGACCTACTGACAGCATTATTGGGTTAGTTAATTCCTTTTATTCCTCTTGGGAACATAGGGCTGAGACAGCATTATTAAACGAACAAAAATGAAATATAATTGTAATAAGGTAGAAGTGCATAAAAGTAGAACAAATCTGATGTACCTATTCATAAAAAGGACATTAACAAATTACTAGTAATTATTGAAAAATGTTAGTTAAGTCCATGCAAAATTTGTTATCTAACATTCTTTCAGAAAGGTTAACCCAGTACTGGGAACGATCATTGTCGATTCTGACATAATATGTAAACTGTTGATAAGGTACTCTTCATTTGTCAGATAATACAGAAAAAATTGGAGTACAGTGGATCAGTTATGTATAGATATTACTAAAATGTATAACAGGATTTTAAGATATATTTGTTAAATTTAATATATTAATGAAACTAGTTAGGTAACTGAGAACATGTTTAAAGGCAGCGTGTTGTAAAGTGTACATGGTTAAGCACTTTCCCCTTGAATTTCTGATTTAGAATAGTGTGAAAGATGTTTTTTCACTACTACTTTTCAACTTTTGAATGCATGACTACTCTTGTTCATTGAGAGTCAGAAAAACGTGCAATATTTATTATGATACACAGTAATACCAAATAAATTTGAACATATAGGGGAAGGAGTGTTCTATTAGTGGGAATTTTGGATTATAGAACAATTATAATAAATATCAAGTAGTTAATAGAAACAGGTACATTTATTCAGAATCCAGCAACATGTGTTATCTTGGTTGGCACTAGGTCACAAATATGGCAAAAATAAAATTGTATGTAAATATTTAGAATGTTAAATTGAAACCTAACCTAACTTTCTAACCTAAACATGGCTCGTTACGTGTCAGTACTTTGGTGTTTATTCGCAGTTACTAGCTGAAACACTAAACCTTGCCGTGGTATTGGTCACAGTATCTGCCTAGTTTGTAAATTTTATTTTTTCATCTTCACGGTTGTTTCAATGAGCTTAACAAATCGAGTTATAAGCGTCTTCTACGCGTCACATTGTGATATTCAGTGTGTCAAATAAACGCAGTCTGCAGAGATCGGCGATTTAAAGCCGATCTTCAACGAATGCTTGGACCTGCAGGGCAGAAGGTCGTCGTGGCATTACGTAAAAGAGTGGCAGGTGTGGAGTTTGTTCTCAGTGGGTGTTTCGTCAAAAGTTGTTTCGTGAGTTTATTACAAATGTCTGTGTTTTTTGTAGGTTATATTAATTATTCCATGTCAAACCAACACAGAAAAGTAAACATTCCAGCATATCTCCTCAGATGTCAATAAAGTTTTTACATCCCTTAACAGAGGTGAGTTGCGGCACAGAAATTCCAGAAAGCTGCTAAAGTCAAGAAACCGTGCTTCAGGTTATGCAACCATTAATAAAGGTTAAATTAATTCGGGAAACTTCATGTATAAAATATTTTTCGCGCAATTATTAAAGCAACTTCCACTAAATGCATGCTCGTACGATTTTATAACATGACAAATTAGATGACCTTGAATATTCCACTTATCAAAACACGTGCAATTACTCAAAGGAAATGTTATCTTTAAAATGAGACTAATTTGGGCTCTTTCTTAATTAGGAATAGATTTATGAAAGTTTAGAAACATTAAGTCACGCTATAAAATTTTTTTTTTTAAAATTCAGTTATGAATGAGGAGCTGTTGTATGTAAAGTTCTTATCATAACTCATCTGTGTGAAGGGTTGTTCCACAATAAATTTCATTGAAATGTAAGGGGTTAGATTGAAATTAGTACTTTTGTGTGTTTATTTGAAATAAAATGACATAATCCGTAGTATTTTACAATTGCTGTAAAAGTGAAATAAAATATACACGTGGTGCATCGTGATGTGCAGGTTTAGCGTGTGTTAGTCAAATAGTCTACTAGTGGGGCTGTCACGGACAACGAGTTAAGGTAAGTCAAACTAAGACACTTCAGTAAAACGTAGTTCAGATATATAGTCTAATGATTGTGATCTTCCATCATCAAATGTCTCTACCTGAATAGTACTATCCGCAGGTGTGTATGGTATGACATGCGCACGCGCCGCTCGCTTGTGTCCTTGGTCATACGACAATGTTACATTGTAATTTCTATAAAATAAACGTATTCATTGCATAAAGACCATTTTAGATTATGAGTAATTAGATGAATGCCTTTCGATATACGTCATTCTACTCTGTAATAAAAGATTACGGCATTTAACCCGAAATGAATTCGTGTTGAAGTAGTGTAGTAGTTCAGACTGTTGACTAAAGGCAGTGTTCAGCAATGGGCGTGCCTCGAATCTTTATAGGAAATTGCATATTCGCGCATTTATTTAGAAATACGTAATGTCTTACGTTTCGCAGTTAGAATTTGTAATACACGCGGGTTCATTATCGATAATTGTATTCAGCGCGTGTATTTTGTTTTCATATGCTTGAATTCTTATGGTTTGTTTGTAGTTTATTTAACGACGCTTTCTCAGTAGCTCAGACTATATAGTGTCGATGCATTCTTAGAGGGCAAGGATTTACGTACGTGTAAATACATATTTGTGGTCATATATAGTTTCGTACCCCCTTTTGTGAGGCTAAATATTGTGGAAATGTTGATGATAATTCTTAATGTGGATATTAAAGTATCGTAGAATATCGGCCTATTCCACTATCTAACAGCTAAGATTTTGCGGGTTGGCCTAAGGTGGAAAACGTAAAACTGAGAGGTTTTGAAAGGAAAATAGATACAGAATGCCCACCCAGACTTGGAAGTGACCTGCGTAGATTTCATAACAGGAAAATTTAAGGGAATTCGTAAACTGACACCATCTTTCGGGAATCCTGAGTACTAATCAGAGGTAATTTGTTATTTGGCTGTGAACTGAAAGACTGGATTACGTTTCTAAAGTTCTTTTTAGTTTTATGTTTCACATTATTGTAAAGCGTGCGAGCCTAAACATTTCCTTCGACTTTTAATCCTACTTTGTTTCAGATTATTGTAAAGCGTGCGACCCTAAACATTTCCTTCGACTTTTAATCCGTGATCAGTTTTAGTTTATATGATTTAGCGATCTTATATCAACTGTACGACATATTAGTTTTAGTTACTGTTGAACAAATTGAGAGGATGGGGTTAGGAAGCCGATAGTCGTGGACTGGTTATTAAGGTACCATTGGGTGTAAGGAATTTATGTAGACGTAAAGTATAATTTTATAGGGAGGAGTATTGGTTATGTAGGTCTACTGATTGCAAATCACTGCACGAAGTGGATAATGGATAGCGAGACAGAAAGTCACCCATTTTTTTCCTTTTGGACAGATTATTCTAACTGCAAATTGATTCCGACGGAAATATTAAAAACCACTGAACTGGGGACAATATTAAACCTATACTGTCTGCACAGAATGCTATGAATATATTCTTCTGAGTACCAGAAATTCTGGTTTACATCTTAGTGGTGTAACGTTTCAACCAGTCTCAAGCAACTTGCGAAAATGACGTGTTCGTTTGTAAGGGCGGTGATAGATGAGAAACGAATAATGATGCAAACATGATTAACAGTCGAAAAACAAAGAAGGCACAGAAGAGCCTGCTCTATTGGTGACTCCATTTACGACGTATTTCGCTTGAACACGGGTTTCCCGTAATGAGAAGTTAGTGTCTACCCTCCTGAGGCATTGTTTAGCCCAATCCCTGAAGAGTTTTAAATATTTTAGAAACCATTTATGCCATGTTAGATTAGTAAAGGTAGACAGGCGATTGAACTGTTTTTGGTCTATTCTCTTGAGCATTCCCCCGCATATTACAGTGTAGGTCCAGTGACGTTGCTGCTAGAATTGCATTTACTAAGGGAATCATTTCAAGCGGGAGGAAAGACTGAACACGTGCGCAAGAAATTCCATCTCTTCTGTGTAAATACGGCTTTGAACTTCCTGTCTGTGATGTGGGTAGTGATCTATCACACGCCTTGAAATATTGGAAAATCCAGTTACACTTCTATTATTTCAGTGACAACTTTCAGCTTATTTTACACAGGACCGATGAGGATTTATGGTTGGTTCCATGAGGTAAGCATTGACGTAAGGCGCGTTCGTAATCTAACAATTCGCCAGGGTCGTGCTGTGATCGCTTTTACTCCCACAGGGAGAGCATACCCAGGCCTTGCCCCCACTTATCTCCACAGGGAGAGCATACCCAGGCCTTGCGACACCACACGTCATTTTGGACATCATATAGGGAAATGAGTATCAACATTCCTGTCGGGAATTGAACTTTGGTCGGTTTATGTGTCCAGCTGCTTTACCGATTGAGCTGTCACACTTCCTTTCTGATACCAGAGAACGGGAATATTTTAGAGAGGACAATGCAGATGATATTTATTTTATAAAATATTTGGCCTTGTTCATTGAGAGTGTCACAAACTTAACTATCTTCGTGGACCATAAACCATATTGAGAAGCTGATAGTGGTCCAACTTATAAAGAAATTCTACGTCTTTTATGGAACCAAAATCTGCATTATCGCGTTTCTAAAACTGCCCCACTGGACCCTGTTCTAAACCAAAGCACCAAAATAATTTGGATTAAATTTGGTATCTGTGTTCCAAACTAAGACTTGTGGAGTAAATTAATTTTTTTTACCTGTTAAGTACAAGCCACAACTTTACTTTAAAAAGTACTAAAGTAGAAATGTGTATTATTTATTTTATCGTAACAAGGCAAATGCAGTTGCAATTTGAAACGTTTCCATACACGGAAACAGTTTCGTGTTTAACTGGTAACTGATTGTGGTAGGCTAAGCCACGGTGGTCTAGCGATTAGAACGCTGGCCTTGTAATCCTGGGGGTCTCGGGTTCGATTCCCGGCGGTGCCTGAATTTATAACTTGTGTGGTCTAGGCAACACGGAGTTCTCCTCCGGGGGCTTCCCCGGTTTCTCCGTGGCATCCCAACAATTACTCCATTCACACACAGAAGAAGGCAATGGCAAACCACTTCTGGATCAACTGCCAAGAACGTATATGAACAGGTCCCAGTCCGAGAAAAGGATGGAAGGATTCTGTTCATATGGACCTGTCGTCAGACAGAACACTAAATAAAATAAATAAAATAAGTTTAGAAAGTTTGATTGAAAACGTATTAGTTAACGCTGTTAAGTAAATGCATAGCTTAAAGTGGTCTAGCACTCAGAGCATTTAAATGCTGTATGGAGGCTTGCTAGTTTCTTTTTATAGTTAAGACGAAGAACGCAGAAATTGGATTATGATATAAATTTACAGAAGGAAACCACAGGATTTGTACTGTACTTAAACCATAAGAGAAACCTTAAGTCTTGCGGGTTCTAGTAACTGCCTACGAGTATTTCCATCTGTACCTAAGTTTCGAAGGGAACTACATGGCGTCATAACCTGTACATTATTTTCCTTACGTTCTAAGATTTTATCAACATGCATACTTTTACTGTATCCTGTTTTTTAATGCAAATATTTGACTTGAAAGTAGTTCGCTTATCGCAAACCGTTACGCGCAATGAGTCTAACGATTAGCCATTGCAACATCAACACACACGTTACTCGTATTTTTTTTTCCCGTGAAATACTTTATGGGCCACCGGTTAAGAGACATTGTAACGCAGAATATGAAAAGCTTTTCCCAGACTTGCTTGTTTGTCACAATTTATAACTCATCACTGGCGATTCGTAAAGGTTTTGTCCGCACGCAGGCCTTATCCTTGGTAAAATTTCCGTGTTGAGGGAGGTTACGGCAAAGATCTGGAATGCTAGATGAGAAACTGGTGAAAAAGTATGTAAATATGTTAAGTCGCAGTGGGAATTCGAGCCCGATAAAATGTCTCTCTGGCCTAAGACTGCAAGAGTCTTCAACAGCGCTGCGTCGTCGAATTATTATTATTGTTATTCTTAATTTAAAAGCCTTCAACAGCGCGGCGTCGTCGGATTATTATTATTGTTATTCTTAATTTAATAACGCTTTCCATGCTATTCACGAAATATCTGCCTTAGAAATAGTCGTTTACATTTCTGGCCTGAGTTTTCATTTGTTCTTGTCTTTCTTGCCGTCACGTTGTTGTGGTCAGATCGAAGAGGTTATGATTCGGATTGAGTATGTAGCTCAGGTGGAGGGAAACGTGAGATTGTTTTTTTTTAAAGAAAGGATTTGAGCTGTATGAACTGACTCAGGGTATTGCGCTTTGGAATACTATGTTGAATCTTAGTGTGTTACATCTGATATTTTTTAAAATGATTTATATGTTAATGTGTAATTGTGACAGGTTTCCTCTCGTGAAATATTCATATAATTTGTTAGTATATATACATTTTTATATAGACCATTTATGTCTCTGTACAGCCTTGTCTGTGGTTCTAGTTATGTTTTTTGTGGTTACGTGTTTTTGCTTTGCACAAATTTACATGCAGGTGAAATATACAGATTTTTGTTATGCCGTAGGGTTTAACCTACTTTAAAGAGTATAGGTCTATAGGCGCGAAAGAGCCTTAGAATCTGAAACGCATCTAAGCCAAGGAACAAAATGACAATACAGACCATTTTTTTGAGGAATAAAACAGTTTCTAAACTAGTAGTTACGTAGCTAGTCAAGAAATTCACTCCTTTTAAGCAATATTTAGGTTTATTGCCGTGTTTACAGCAGTCGCCTACTGGAACCTGCCCTGAGCCAGTTGAATCCAGCCCGCGGACTCCTGCCCTATTTCTTTAAGACTCGTTTAAATATTATTCTCTCGTCAGCGCATGGTCCTTGCAAGTGATTTCCTACCTTCAGGTTTTCCGTCTAAGATGCTCTCTGCAAGCACATTTTAGTCTGTCGATTTGCATTTTTCCAGCCCCGTTCTTGCCTCCCTCCTAAGTCCAAATATGCTCCTGAGTACCATGTTCTCAGAGACCGTCAATTAATGCAAGAGGCCAAATTTCACATCAGTACCAAACATCAGGTAGAATTATAGTTTTATATTTCAGTGTTTTCGTTTTCAGATAGGCCAGAAGACAAAACGCCTGATAAAAGAACAGGAAATATGTTTGTAGCTGATTTGTCGCGATGCTTAAAGCTCCTGGGTTTCCGATAAGTACGAACAGAAATTTAATGTAATTCGTCTTGGTATTAATTTTCTTAGCAGACATTAAATATGCCTGATTTATTGTTGACAGAGGTACTCACTAACAGTTATCTAATATTCATTTTCAGTTTCTATGTTTATGATTTATTTAACGACTGTGCCAGTAGCTCAAACTGCATAGCGTCAAATGATGGACTGATTAATAAATAATGAATTGTGAAAGATGTGGAAGAAAGACACAGTGACCTAATTTTTGGTAGTGTCTGACATTCGTCTTGAGGGACTAAGGAAAACCACAACAATTCTGATTTCTGTCGGCCGAGACTTGAACGAGGAACCTCCCTATTACGACCTGGCTTTCGATATATAAAAATTGTATGCTTCATCTATTGTATTATATATTTTTTGGCACGAGAGATAAAAGTATGCCAGGTTTTAGGGATTGGTGATTTTATGCTATTAAAGTTTATGATTTAATTTTGTATTCGTCACTTTGTGCTGCAATCTTGTGGCAGAAATAAGCACTAAAATATCAATAACTGTGTCACCTTCACTGTTGAGTATTGTATTGCTTTTCCTGCGTAGACAATACAGCAAAAATGTTGGAGTGGAAGCTGTAAAACCTAACGAGAACTTTATTTTATACCGTGAAACGCTTCTACTGAAGGAGAGTGAGAGAAGTTTACTTGATCTTTGTAAAGTAAATATTGAGATCAGTTGATGCGAATCAAAACCAAAGTCTTGAAGATTCTTGTGTATGCCTCAAATACGAAATGTAATCTAAATCTATGCATCAGTTTCAGAGATTAAATATACCGAGAGCCTGACACGACCTCGCCATTATGAGCTATTTTCTTCAACTTTGTACGAATAAAGCATCGGATTCCGGTGCTGTAATGTTTTGGGATGGATAATTTTTATTTATTCGTAGTGTGAAGATTGCTTTTAGAATAGTTTCTGCCTGTGTGCAGTAAGACTCCCTACCCACACCGCAAAGAAAACACAACACTTAACCACTACAAAGATCAGTTTGAGGAAATAATCCCTGTTTACACTTAGAATTAAGGGAAATGCTGACTTATTTATTGATTATCAAAGCAGGTGGGGCATATAGTTACCACTAGGCTTTAAAGGTTTCTGTAATGAGGTCTAGACTCGAAGATTGCTAGTGACGAGCTGTTACATTACTACATGTTGGTACAGTCGAATTTCCTGTCAACACAGACGGCATGTTTTCTAAGTGCCCTGAAGGTGTTCGCCGTGTAATCATAAATAAAAGCTCTCGAGTTCTTTCAGTTTACCTCCAAATGTTTATAAACAGCAAGGAATGACACAGAGTGAATTAATAAATATGACGCCGGAGGCCCGTATTTATCTCGGAATTTGAAGGATAGCACAGAGTGAATTAATAAATATGACGCTGGAGGCTCGTATTTATCTCGGAATTTGAAGGATAGGTTAATTGTAATGTTATGATTATGGGATAACTTTTATTTGATTGAACTCAGAATTTAGTGGATTTGAACGCTCCAGCTTTCCTTTTATCTGATATTTGAATATAAATAAAATATAAATAAATGTAATATTGATCAGGCATGTAGCAGTAGTACAAGAAGTTACATGTTTAATTACTAGAATAAGTGATTTATTTATATTTTTTATTAGAGGTTATCATGAACATAAGCTTCTAGAATATACGATAAGTTCTTACATTTCTCAAATTATATTTCATACGTTTATGTTTAATCGATGTGTGTTTCTATTGTAATTCGTATAAACACTGTTTTGCTTCTAAGTCTATAAAGATGTGTGTAAGTATAATAATACATTAGTTTCTTTCAGTTGAAGTCATTACTAAGATGCTACTAAGGACCCATGTTTATATGGATTATATCATTGTTTTTGGATGGACAAGTCGCCAGCAAAATTTGTACGTCTATATAGAATCACTCTGTAAAGCACGGAATGGCGGGATGATTGTGAACGACGAATTGTAAATGACGCGGAAGGAAACTGCCGAGGAATGTTTTCAAATGAGTACTTCGGCGTCCTAAGGAAACCGCAGGGAACTTCACTTCGGACACTCGGTCTTCAGGTCGACATTCAAGTCCAGGATCTTTACAATACGAAACAGGAATACTAACCACTAGATCGAGACGTTAGACAAGTTTTATTTTGTTAGAAAACTGACGATGAATGAATGTGTAGATCGTAAACCAGTCCCACAGACGGCTTGCTTTATTTTTGAAAGTGCACTTGCATAATTCACTTTGCCACTCGACCCCCATGAAATTCTGTTTGGAAGTGCACTTGCATAATTCACTTAACCACTCGACCCCCATGAAATTCTGTTTGGTTCAATTCACATTGCCTGAAATGGAGCATTATGACTACTCGTACAAAACAGTTCGGTTATTGATTTATCTGCTATTTTGGCATCCATCAGAGTGTCAAATGTTTGCCATTGTTGGCTAATTGAGAATGATGTGTAGTGCGTTCCTCAGATGGCGCAGTAGTGACCACCTAGACGGCCAGGGGTTTGATTCTCAGTAGGGGCACAACGTAACTTACAGTCTGGTTCTGGAGGTATTTATTTTCCAGGATTTTCTCGCCTACACTAAAATGACAGAAGCACTGTCCACTGACCTCCATTTAGGGTCGAGATTAAGAATGTGTGTTTAATATTTTTATAATTATTGTAAAGCTGTGTTTACGTATGTGCGTACACATTTACACTTCTATGCACAAACAGACTGTAATCGTATTATTGTTCGTACTTAGTTAACGATGTATATAGGGTTTATACAAAAATCGACTTTTGAAAAAAACCGGTTTCGAATTCAAGTATTTCAAAAAAACCGATTAAACCTGATTTCGAATGTTTACAAAAAACAAAACAAAATATGGTTAACACATTAAAAAACTATTTAAACTTTATTTTTTTTAGTTTATTTAATATTTATGGATCTAGAAAAATATAACAAAATGAAATATACTCTATACAAAAGGTAATAAAAAAACTGAAATATCTAAAATCCCTACAATATATGAATTATAAACTATGTCGTTTGCTAGATCCAAGTTAAAAATTTATAGCCTCTCAGAAACTTAATTCTAATGTTTTCTTAGCATCGCAGGAACTAGCTGTTGGAGCTAAGCCCAAATTAAAATCTTCCGCAAAATCGTGTACGTTAATATTCAAATATCTGCGATTTCTTTTGTTAGTTCACTCATCTAAAGTTATAGAATACAATCCAATTCATTTATAATTTCACGTTTGGCATTGTCATAAAACTTATGAATGAGATCCAATACTCGAGAGTTGTTTTTTGGTAATGAATGTCCCCGTTGTTGCAAAGACTCTCGTATGAACGAGCTTGTTGTAATGCTGTTAATGGACAATCCATCCATTGCAGCAAGTTTTGCTATAATTTCTTCTAAACTGCTATTTTTCACGAAATTAAAAATAGAATGCGTTTGTGGAAATGCATGTCAAATATTCGCCTGACTCATGAAGATTAGTTTTACTACAATATTCTTGTGCCAGAGGCGATTGCAAGTAAAAATATTAAGGTTTTTTATTAATTAATTAATTAATTTTTCCATATTAATTCTAGGATTTGAAACCGGTTTTTAAATTTTAAAAACCGATTTTCGAATTTTACAAATTTATCCAAGAAACCGGTTTTTAAACCTGGTTTTTAAAAACCGACAGACCCTAGATATGTGTAAATGTAAGCTTAAAACGTGTGTAGTACAGATATTAACATATTAACCAGGCTTTATTAACGAGTAATTAACGGAAAGAATAACTGGCAGAACAGTAAAATTAGCAAGGAATATCTCGTAGGATTCATAACGCTTACTTCTTTACTGCACAGAATTTAATAGTACAGATTTTGGTTTCTTAATGTCATATTCAGGTAATGCTATTTAAAAATTAATAAAATGCTGTATAGCTCATGGGTTAGCAGGTTTTTTGCTGTGCAAATTGTCGTGTGATCGAATTATGGTAAAATCGGATTTAATTTTGTTGTTTTCATTTTTTAAATACGTTGCAGATATAGTAACCACTTATTGTATTATTATTGTTTTATTGTCGGAAAGAACATGTTAGGCCTATAATTCCCTGCCGATTTTGTCACATTAAATTTGTCGCATATGACTTACAAAAATTACATCGTTGCTGTGTGTAATTATCGACTTTTAGTCAATGTTTCATACAGTATTTGTAGGTACGTCTGTGTTGTATCATTATACCAAGTATTACTTCCCTAGCTCAAACGAAAAGGCAAGTAATCTCTTAGGTTTCATTTATTGCTGTTTTGTGTTCTTAAAAGTTACGTTTGTAGAAGTTTCATATTTTTGGAGATAAAATATATTGGACATACTATACATCATTTATAGAAACAGTATTTAGTGGATTCTACCTCACAAGTTCGCTATTATGATATTTCTGATTGTAGGAAATCAGCAATTATGAAATTGGTGTGGCTTTTAAAGGCATAACGTTCATACTGAGTTTTGTGAAAATAGAACATTATTTCAAAATGTCAAACTGTGGGAATTAGGAAGGATAAAATGGTACGTACATAGCTCGAAAAGGGGCAATAAGTAATTCGCAGTTCTTTTAACTAAACCCAAAGGGGAAAACGTCTTATGGTAGATTAAGCCGTAGATGGGATGGAAAAATCAAAATGAATCTTGAAGAAATAGAGCATTGATCTGGATGAGGATGGGATTAAGTGGCTGGCTGTTAAAACGGAACTGCGTCTTGTGGTTTCTTTAACTACAGCGTTATTTCCTTAATAATGTGTAAATTTTCTACATGAAGAGCGTGGATTATCTTGTGACTGGCTAGATAATTATTAATTTCTCGAGGAAAACCCTGAACCTAACCTAACCTGTTGAATTAGCACTAATAATTAGGCTGTACTCTGATTTTCAGTGGTAGATGCTCAGACACGCTTGGCGTGAACTACAGCGTTATTTCCCTAATAATGTGTAAATTTTCTACATGAAGCAAAGTCATTCTTAAGAACCTAATAGTCGCTAAGATAGTCAAAAAGTTGTCAGTGGAACCAAGGTTCCGGGGAATTTGACGTAAATACGTCTATACGGAAAGGAAGTTTATATATTGGCTTTATTCTAAATATTAATTTTATACATGCTTTACAATTGAGTAAAGTTTGATTAAGACTTTGCTTATTTAACGTTACAGTATCAACAAGAGCCCAAAACTGGTCCCTAACTTATATCGGAAGTCTACACATTCATATCCAATTTTGTAATATTAATTTTAATTAAAATTTTTGTAAAACGTCTCCTACGTTATTATAATATTTACGATTTCGCCTATTCAGTATTTGAGTTCTAAATCTCGGAATAGACAAAAAAGTAGCCTACTGCTGTCAATATGATAGGTCTTCATTGAAACCTCCGTAAGATTTGGTGTGTTATTCAGTGCATAGGCCATATGATTGATGTATGTTTTCTGCTGGGGGGAAGTGATGCCGTTGCTATGGTAACAGTGAGATTCTCTGGAGGCCTACAATAGCTGAGGTGAAGGAATATGCCTGCAAGCACACTCAACTCGACCCAGGCGTGAGTAATCCATCACCATGCAATAACCCGCTTTGACTTCATCTTGGTGATGGATTAACCATGCTGTGTTCCTACAACCTGTCTCTGAGGACGGATAGATGGCGTTTATAGACGAGGCTTGACATAATTCTGGTGTCACTATTCTATAAAGGCAGTGGGAAAGACATATCTCATTCTATAGTATAGATTCAGTTCTTCTATTTTTAAACATCCTTGGTCATGGTAAAGTGAGTTAACTTGATTAGTAATGTATAATTTATGCATGTTTCAGAGTCGTATTTTCGATGAAGTTTAGGCGTAATCATTTCTGAGTAGGAAGTGAATGTACCCGCTACTCCGTGTGCAAGTAGGATGTAGGTTTTAACTACAGTGAAGATGCCGATGGTGATGAGTTATTTTGGGTTGTGATGCCGTGAGCCCTAGTAGGTAAATACCAACGTTTCGGAGAAACATACTGTCTAAATCTTCAGAACCAACTAGCCAACCAAGAGCGGAGTCCTGTGCAAGCTCACGACACTGGTCATTGTTCAAGGGATGAATATAATAAAATATATGTCTGCTAGACGGAATAAATATTATGTTACTGGGGATATT
>NW_019059894.1:257200-290473 GCF_000696155.1 Zootermopsis nevadensis
GATGTTTACCAACGTTTCAGAGGTCATACTGCCTCCATCATCAGGGCGATGAATCATCGTAAACAACGTAAGGTTAGCAATCTTTGTTCCTGTTCGTTGTTCTGAAACGATATAAACAAAGCAACTTTTGTACACTGTTAACGTATTAAACTTCAATGCCGTCTCAGACAATTTTGTGGTGAAATTGTACATATGTTAATGATTCACATACTTAACCATAAATCAAAATGATCTTATGAGTGACAGAAACTGAATTTCTATATGAATAGTGTATAAAACGAGTTTTTATATAGTGTTATGTGACACATGTTGATAATAGAAGTTATACAGGAATTATTGATTGATACTTTCGAGAGAGCCGCCACGGTGGTCTAGCGGTTAGAACGCTGGCCTTGTAATCCTGGGGTCTCAGGTTCGATTCCCGGCGGTGCCCGAATTTATAACTTGTGTTGGGCAAGGCCGTGGTCTAGGTAACACGGAGTTTTCCTCCGGGGCTTCCCCGGTTTCTCCGTGGCATCCCAACAATTACTCCATTCACACACAGAAGAAGGCAATGGCAAACCACTTCTGGATCATCTGCCAAGAACGTATATGAACAGGTCCCAGTCCGAGAAAAGGATGGAAGGATCCTGTTCATATGGACCTGTCCTCAGACAGAACACTAAATAATAAATACTTTCGAGAGACGAATTAGATCCGAGTCGTGAAATTCCATAAAATGTTTGTTCTGTCACTGTTTGCTCATTTTTCCGTCATATGAAAAATTCTGCCAGGACCGCTGTTGGTTACGTTGCGTAGCGTCACGAAAAAAAATGCATAGTGTATTTCTTATATATTTATTTTACCTAGTCGTCTTTTTATAATGCGTTACTGTACAGTTTAATACCATGGCTCAGCGGAGCACAGGTTGTGAATTCCAGTGGCATTTAAATCCACAATATGGTTCTATTATAAACTAAAGTTCTGTATTAATTGGTCTCGAGTAGTGGTAAGTTGTAAAGCTTTATGTCGTAGTTGAAACTGTTAGGAAACGCAGTATGTTAAGCACTATGAAACTTATCACCCATTAAATAGTGTAAGATAGAAGTGTTACATTTACCAAGAGCAATCGAGTTCCAATTGTGAACAATCCTGCAGAATAATAAGCTCTAGAATGCTACTTGGAGACAATACCTCTAACCTCCAGAATTCATCCCATTTCAAAGGAACGTGTAAATTCTGTCTCCTTCCTGCTGTGATTTAGTCGTACTCAGCTTTTGGACCTCAACAGACAATATAACCTATAACGTTTATTACATGCAAAGAATCCAGTGACGTCAAATCTTGCATGAACCATTAAGAAATCCTTAATTTCTGATTTGTTCATGTGATATCAGTAAATCAAGATCACCTACAACGAAATATATGTAGGCATTAGATCGATAGATGGTTTTGGAATTGCAGAATTGTTGTGATTAATTGCGACCAACATCTTATAAGATAATAAAGAATATAAACTTATGGAACTGAAATTAAAAGGAAGCTAACGTAAATTTTGGCACTGGTATTTTCCTCGATTGGTCTCGGCTTCGATTCCCGGCGGTGCCCGCATTTATAACTTGTGTTGGGCAAGGCCGTGGTCTAGGCAACACGGAGTTTTCCTCCGGGGGCTTCCCCGGTTTCTCCGTGGCATCCCAACAATTACTCCATTCACACACAGAAGAAGGCAATGGCAAACCACTTCTGGATCATCTGCCAAGAACGTATATGAACAGGTCCCAGTCCGAGAAAAGGATGGAAGATCCTGTTCATATGGACCTGTCGTCAGACAGAACACTAATAATAAAAAAATAGATCGCCAGACGTAATTTCCCTTCAGGTTGGAGAGAGTAGCATTCCATTAATGCTAGGTCATCATAGCTTAGCCTTCTTGTGGAGGTTACAGTGGAATTTCCTCCACCTGTACGTACGTCTTGATATACGCGTTTCGTAATTCCATCCATGCTAGGTCATCATAGCTTAGCCTTCTTGTGGAGGTTACAGTGGAACTTCCTCCACCTGTACGTACGTCTTGATATACGCGTTTCGGCAAAAGCCTTCACTTAGAGCGTATAGAGATGACGCCACCGAAATCCGCGCGAAGTCAATTCATAATCTCTCTGAAATTACCTCAGTCTTGTAAGCATAAGAATAACATAATTGACATCTGCGGTCTTCTGGACTGTTATACCTTGTAGTTTTTTATATGGTAACCAGCGTTATTGCCTTCATCTTCAGGGTGGGACGTTACTTGAAGTTTTCCAACAAACAGTTTGCAGGCATTTCTCCCTCTCCTCGTGCGTGCTACACGATAGTTTATAAAATCCTTCTTTTATAATCATCGTAAATCTGTCATCCGAAAAGTGGGAACTATATCGTTGCTTAATTTTCTCTATGCGTTTACTTTGTCATCGTTAGGTTTGATGTATTCTCCACAGAATTTTGTTATCAAAGTTCTTTAATCTATGCTTCTTTCTCAGATTTAAACAGGAAGCTTTACAGCCATATAAAACAAGTAAAGTTTTATACAGGCCTGTTAGTAAATGTCTGGTTTATATAAATATGCATGCCAATCGCAATTTAAATTCAGTATGCAACAAAACATATTTTTTTTATACGTTTAGTGTCTGCATTTCCGTGATGAAACTTTTAATTGACTGCAATGAACTTTTGGGTTCTAAAGATAGGATTTACCTTGACTAGGTAGGAGACTGTTAGAAAAGGTAGGAATTACCTTGACTAGGTAGGAGACTGTTAGCATCTCAAGGAGGACTCTGCACTGTGAAGTTGAATATAAGTTCAAGAAATAAAAAATAATTTTCAGGAAGTTATCACGAATTACGTTTATTGATTTTTCCAAAAATATGTGTGAACATGACTATACAATTCATGCATGAACCTAAGTGACAGTTTTACCAACTACATGCAATATTAAATATATTCTGTAAAGTTTCAGTTATAGTTTTATTAAAATATTAGGCATACATTCCTTTTACCTAACACCGGCAAATTATTCTCCGTCTCTCTTACAGAATTGTCGTCGGATTTCAAATAATTAATTAATTCTGGGAATAAGTTCCAAGAATTATTGTCACGAGAGTTCTGTCTACTAACCAAAGCCACCATATCAGGGGAGTTCGACTGAGAATAGGCTAATTGGCGGTTTTAAAATTAATATGAAATGTGGGTTTCGAATTTGGGATTCCAGCTTGCACCCGGCCACTGGAATCCGGAGGTGAAATAATTAATGGTATTATCGGACAGCAGTTGAACATCAGACTCCGTGTTGTACGAAAAGGTCCGGCTGACACCATGAAAACAAGGAGACGAAACAGTAATTTGCATAAAGGTAATGAGCAGAGCGTTCATTTTAACCATGTTAGCCCTGCTAACACGGTTGACATAAATAAGGAATTGGCTGCCCTTATTGTTTCTACAAATATAACTTAATATACCACAATTTAGTTCAAGGTTAATTGCAACTATGGAGGACTTACTGAAATAGTAGTAATATACGAATATTAATAATTACTGCCGAAACACAATGGAAGGAAAAACTGATGTGAAAATCACTGAAATGAAACAGTGAAGTTAAAATGACCGGTATTGATTTAATAGAAACATTCATTACTAAGTAACTTGTTCAGATCAGCAGTTTCAGCTCATACACATTTCATACAGTCAATGTGTAGAGATACGGTTGTGGCTTCATTTGTTTTTACGGATATATATTTAAATTGATTGTCTGTTTAAAAGCCAGAAATAATTTCTAATTTACAAAAAGCCAACATGGGCCTTGAATAGGATTAACAGTTATTGCCAACATGAGAATAATTCACATCGGGATACACGTAACCTATTTATTATATTTTCGTAACATCAGCTTATGTAGTAAGAAGCGTTATGAAAATTAGGCCTACGCAAAGCGAATGAACTTCACTTAGGGAATTTACACAAAACTTTCCAAATATTTTGAAAGGTAAGACTGTATGAAATGACATAAGTGCTGATAAAATTTCATTACGGAGAGTTCTATAATTAGTATCCTTCACGAAACTTTATTGGGATAATCATATCCGCAAGGAACATTAACAGAGTGCCACCTTCTGAATCCCTACCTCACCTTCAAATTTGTATTATGTTTTGATGAACGAGCTTCTGGCAACCGAACCAGGGTGGCATGACCGTTTTATCTGGGTTTGAAGAAATGCTACCACGAGTATTTAAGGCAAAGTTACTTCAAACGTATAATACGAGATGAGGTAAGATAAACTAGATAAGAATATGTCGAATGTGGTCTTCTGGGTTAGGACACCGTGTTGGTGGTTACCATCTTTTCGGAATAACACATCGCCTCCATCTTTAGGGTTAAAGAGTTTATCTCTGAAGATTATGTACTTTGAACAGCTGCATTACTGACAGGTGGCTTCCGATAACATTTCTAACCTCAAAACTCCAGCTCCGACTGCACCAAGTTTTCTTGTTTTGCTGGGCACAATGTAATTGGACGGGACCCATTGGCATATAGGGAAACGTTCCAGCGACGCGGATAAGATTTCCTAGTCTGACTGTGAGGGAGAGAATGAACGGTTAAATATGTTGGTACTAAGATTATTGAAAGTTGGATAATTTTTATAGTATCGAAATTTTCGCTTGCTCCGTGGTATACTTTGATATCCGGCTAAATTTATTTTGTCAGAAATCCGAAATACTAAGGTCTAAACGCTCTTTTAATCGACCCTAATGGTTTTTCGCAGCTCTGTATGAATTTATCAGAAAATCCACGCAGTAAGTGAGGTATACGTCAAAGTTGAGTGATATTGAAATAAATACAAAAATAGTGACACTTTATAGATAAAGTCTTTTGAAAATGTTACGAAGTTAAACGACAGTAACAAAAAGCAAAATTACATACACAAAGAAATAAAGAACATATTAAATTCCGGGAATATTTGCTACAATTTATTTCAAAACGTTTGCCCCTCCAGCTGCTATTACAAACGTGAAAGAAGAACATATTAAATTCCGGGAATACTTGCTACAATTTATTTCAAAACGTTTGTCCCTCCAGCTGCTATTACAAACGTGAAATTCAGACTTAATAAAGACAAAATAATTCTGATGGCATCGTGTCAGTATGAACACGAAAACGTAAGTATTTGGACATTCTGAATTTTGAGATCGTGTATGGTACATATATATTTTTTCTTCGCCGAATATTATCTGACCAAACCATGCACAGCACAAGATGAGACGAGAAATCCATGGAATATTTTACTCGAAAAATTTTAAGGCAAGGGAGAAGTTTCGAGTATTGGAAGCGAATAGTAGGACAATATTAAAACGGATCTTGACAGAAATAGTTTCTGACCTAATGGACCGGATTCAAGTGACTGAAGATAGGATCAAATTGTAGATAATGGATTGTGATTCTGAAGACGAGACATTTATTGACCAGCTGAGCAAATACCAGTTTATTAAGAAATACTTTGGATTGGGGAAGAAAACCAGGGAGTCAAGTGTCGTACCCATAGAGAGAGGAAGAGAGATAATTTTTTTACACGCATCATAAGCCTTCGCAGCATGAACTTGGCCTCTCATCAGAGACGTGTCCACTGCAAGCAAGAGAAACTGGAACGTGTGGTGTCTGCATTGTGCATCTCTCTTACACAAGGCTGAGCATACGTACGACAGTCCCGCGGGGAATTATGAATTTTGGGTAGATGCCCAATTCCGTAGGAGATCTCAAGTTACTGCACTACAGCATTGAAAGCATGTTGAAACTACTGAAGGAGACGAAGCATACCACTTGGAGTAAACTGGAGTTATTTACGGTATTTAAATTTCTTACAAATCTTTTTTGACGTAAACAATGCATTACGTCAAGAAATGCGTTAAACGATGAACGTTGTCCCCATCCTAATTCTTCTGTCCCCTATGCAAACTACCCACTTCCCAACAATCTTACTTCAGTCCTGAAGATGAAGGCAGCACGTTTCTCCAAAACTTTGTCTGCGTACAAGCTCACATGGATTTTCAACCCAGAAGACCTGCATCTGTATCTTCAGCGACGTGGAAACTTGAAATGTCAGATAATTTTGAAATTTGTTGAAAGAATAGCAGTATTCGGACTTTTATGTGAAAGGAAAACTTGGCTAAATAAATAGTAAAATTCAAAGAGGAAATAAAATTGTGAGTGCCACTGGATGTAATTATGTTATATGAAAAAGAAAATTTTACGCGAATTGATGTCGGTAGTTTAAAAGCATGCTAGTTAGGTTATTTTGAGTTGAAAATGCTGCATACATAACGTTACAGAGCTATAGCAATTTCAGAATTTAAACTACGGATAAGAACAAAGACTTATTAGTTAATCGGATTTAACCCCGAAGACAGTAATCACATTTTATCTAAAAAACTAATTAGAACAAATGTTTGAATGATATCCATCCGGTATGCATATTCTGAATGTATTCAAAACGGAACGTGTGACTCTTTAAATAGCCTCACGGCCGTATTTTATGAGCAAACTTATGGTAAATGAAGTCGCTAGTAAACCGAATTAAGCATTGTGCCATTAAGACTTATGGGCAGTGGAGGTGTAGTTCCACTTATTCTTAATCTCGGGACAAGACGAGAGTGAGGGGCGAAATCATGACCCGGTCGCGGTGCCACCGGGCGGCAAAGCCCTCCGGTACCTCCACTGCATCCGATGCAGCCAGGGCGCGGTGGTTCTGCCCTTGTCTGAAATCGAACCCCAATTATCCAGCACGTAGCCAAGTCACAACGTCTCCTGGGTCATCTCGGCTGCTCGTACGTTACGTCGAGATGCACAGTTCGATCAGAAAGCTCAGCTGCCGTATGCGACTTTTTCCGTAGACTAACATCTCTACGTGAATTCACCGGGTGTAATCTGTAGGGGATAGGTCTAGGAACATTGGAGGCCCGTCACCATTTCATACGATAAGAAACTCTATTACTTGCTTACCAGACAGAATAGAGTGGTACCCCGTCAAGTTATAGCCATACAGACGGATGTGGACAAAAACAATCATGTCATTTTCTCCATGTTTTCGTTCGACAGACCCCTGTACAATTATAAGTCTTTAGGACATTAACAGATGGGACTGCCTTCTATTTCATTAAGCATGCCTTCTTTATCAGCTCATAGTTGACTGCACGTTTGACCATAGAATTTATTATTATTATTATCATTAGTGTTCTGTCTGACGACAGGTCCATATGAACAGAATCCTTCCAACCTCTTCAGGTTGTCAGGGACCTGTTCATATACGTTCTTGGCAGATGATCCAGAAGTGGTTTGCCATTGCCTTCTTCTGTGTGTGAGTTGAGTAATTTTTGGGATGCCACGGAGAAACCGGGGAAGAAGCCCCCGGAGGAAAACTCCGTGTTGCCTAGACCACGGCCTTGCCCAACACAAGTTATAAATTCGGGCACCGCCGGGAATCAAACCCGAGACCCCAGGATTACAAGGCCAACCAGCGGTCTAACCGCTAGACCACCGTGGCTATCTATTTAAGATATCGCCATAAAAATGCACCGAAGGGCACGAGGCATAATACGAGCGTTGTCGATTTCGAATGGGTAATGAATCCGATTTCTCTTGGTATAATGTTCGGAAATGCAAAGAAAAAATCCTGGTAACGAAACTGATTACCCTGAAGGTCAATGCATTAGAATGTAATCTTGATCAACAGTACCATAGAATTAGGGAATATTAATGATTCATTCACCCATCTGTAGTTCGGCAACAAGTAATCTCTTCAGGTGCTGTGCCTGAGTTTTTATTGTGGCTTCTAATAAGATTAAATATATATTTTTATAATAACAATTAGAAATTTAGCAGTAATTTTAGTGTAAACACGACGAATATGTTGGTGATAATCGCAACTTTGTAAATTTTAATAGCTTTGAGACGAGCATGACTCAGTTGGTTATATTACATGTCAAGACATGTTAGGTATTAGAGAAATAGGCCTGTAATAGTTGTATCTTACTGCGATACTAAAAGATTAACAGGTATATCACCAATTTTAAAGGGTTTTTTTAGATCGCAGATTTGAAGCCATCTTTTTCATTCTTACTTTACGTAATGACGCTATTTTAAGTGCAGGGGTTTCATGGCTTTGATTTAAGCGGAAAGATTATTCTAAATTTTGAATAGAAAAGAATTTGCAAAGTGGGCTACCTGAATGTACTCGTCATAAATTCACCTGAGAGACGGAGGAAAACCGTGAAGTATATGTCGCTCTGACAGTAATTTAACTGCCATACGAAATGTGCTACTTCCTAATGTAACGCCCAAATCCTGATAACGCTGCTTCACTGCGATGTTGTTTAATTACGCACTCTTTCTCTTATATTCAAAGTGAATAGTCGCTGAGAATTTAAGATCAGGTAATTAATTACTCCTCTGCTAATACTGGCGATTATTAAGAACGATTAGAAGAGGTTTGTGTTACTTCATTGTTTGCTGTTTTCGAACTATTTGTTTCATGTGATCCTTTACTGAAGGTGTGTAAATGTCTGATCGGTTGTGTTACAGATATACTGACATCTGTCAGTTTTATATAAAAAAAAGGATACGCACCCTGTTTTGTGTATCAGTTTTATATAAAAAAAAAGGATACGCACCCTGTTTTGTCATAATTTACTTTCTCTTAAATATATCTCGCAACGCAATTTCTTTAACATTTTAAAATTTATGAAATCGGGGGTTGCTTCTTGCATTTTATGGCGTCCAAGAATCGATACAGCGTTTTTATTTTCCTGAAGACCAGTTATTGATTTAGGAGTGCGTCTTATAGCTAATGGCCTCTTAAAATCGAGGAAGTAAGATAGTTTATATGACTTATGGTCGATTTTGTCCTCCGCGGTCCAATTTCTTGCGTGTTTGGGAATCAAGCCCAGCTAAAGCTATTGATTGATTCCTTCCTTGTGGAGTCAAATGAATGGGAAGATGGTCGTGAATCATGGGTACATTAAAATTATTAAGTAGACTGTTACGGCTCGTTTGAAGATATTGTCTCTGCATTTGCTCGAAGAGACTGAAGGACACCACTATCATTACCATTGTCATTATATCGTATAAGGCGTCTCAGATACAATTTAGAAAGTGCTGCTGTGGAAACTATTTTGAATGCTACACAGTAATGGCCTCAACTGAAACTCTGTCACTAGAGAATATTTAAGTGCTCCAGATTAAACGACATTCTTGTAGCTCCCACCTCAGAAATACGCATATTTGCCATATTGATATTACTTATGAGACTGAATTATACTGAATATGGCGATTTATAATTTAACAGCATAATGTTTATGCCAAGTTTCATAAAAATCGGTCAGTGTGTTGAAAGTTACTGGGAGTAAGCTTATAAAACAAGTACATTTCATTAGAAGTGTATTGTTGATCACTTATCCGTGGAAAGCTGCCGCATTGTATTGAAACCGCCGTCATAGTGTTTATAACAATTAAGAACTTGCTTCTATCTTAGTAAGTAAAGAACTGAAAAGAATGTGAAAGGAAGTGATCGTGGCCTAATTCACGGAATTTCCCGGAGGGACGGACAAAAACCACCCACACTTCAGTCAATGTAGCCTGTTTCCGGGGCGAGATTTAAACCCGGTATTTATCGAATACGAAGACGAATAAATATTAATTACAGACATTTACGACGGTGTAAAACTTTGTGTTTTTGTCTGATGTATTTTTTTTTTCCACTGAATTGTGTAAGTATTTATTTACATTTTTTCGTAGCCTCGGTTTTCCGATAAACATTTGGATCATAGTGAAAGTCCTAACTTTGTTGCGTAACTTCTCGTTTTCCTAGAAATAACGTTTTTACGGAAAGATAAACATTTTTGTTAATTTATGTCCTTACACGATGGATTATACTCTTTTTTTTATTCTTTTGTGTTCATCTTAATTTAATTAGAGTGTCAGTCGTAACTCAAGTTTTTATTGCAATTTATGTTTTATGGCTTATTTGCTCTAACCGTTATTCTTGTTGCACGTACTACACATTAAAAAATTAAAAAATAAACTTTTTTTTTCGTTGGCAGTTTCTATAGTGCGCTGAAACGTAAGCTTTTGACAGCGGAAACTTCTTGATTGTTCCTACACGGATTAAAAACTTATACATAAATATTTGGGCTATCAAATTAAAGAGGGATAAGACGGCCTGTTTTTTTTTATAGTGCTCTGTCTGACGACAGGTCCATATGAACAGGATCCTTCCATCCTTTTCTCGGACTGGGACCTGTTCATATACGTTCTTGGCAGATGATCCAGAAGTGGTTTGCCATTGCCTTCTTCTGTGTGTGAATGGAGTAATTGTTGGGATGCCACGGAGAAACGGGGGAAGCCCCCGGAGGAAAACTCCGTGTTGCCTAGACCACGGCCTTGCCCAACACAAGTTATAAATCTGAGCACTACCGGGAATCGAACCCGAGACCCGAGGATTACAAGGCCAGCGTTCTAACCGCTAGACCACCGTGGCCATCGCATGTAGCTATCCACTGGAATATGAGAATGCGTACGCTAGACTACCTTGGGCTGAAAACCTGAGGAGAACAAACAAGTTCGGGACTTACACGTAGGTATGGTGATAATATTAAATTGGATCTTACTGATAAAGGATGTTAGCGTGTGGATTAAATTCAGCTGACCCAGTATAAGGCACAGTAACATGTTGTTATGAACAATTGTGGTGTGAAGTGCTTGTTGAGTACCTAATTTTCATCATTTTATGGACCCTGAAGGTTCATAATCGTGGTCACAAGAGCCAGACATTAGCCTTTATTATAAGTAAGATGAGTTACCTTTATGCACACACTGATGAACTGTGTAGCAGTAATGGCGAAACCGCGAAGAGAGTAATATGTCCCTTGCCAGTAATCGAAACCGTGTCTAGTCAGCAGCCAATCACTTTACCGACCGACTCTTTCCGATATTTATTTATTTGTGTAGTTATTATTTTGCCATGTACAAACTTATTTTTTATTATGAACAAGATACTTTGAGATTCATGTAAGGCAGCCGACCTACACGGACAGACTTTTAGCGTAGGCTAAATACGTTTAATCAAAATTCATTGAATTTTGAAAATATAATATTCGAACAGACAAATGAGCGAAGAGTTTTCACTTCGTAATTACTAATTCCGTTTCTTTACTTCACACGTAATTAATATAGAGGGTTTTTTAATTGTTCTGAAAATAAAGTGGTCTATATATATATATATATATATATTGTTGCTCGTGTCGTTTGGTAGTAATTTTTCGACGTTTTATAGGTACTTGCTGCCTCAATCGTCAGGGCGATGGACATCACCATCTCCGTGTAGGACCTTCATAATTTAATGTATTATCCTAACGTTGCTAGGACAGTTTAATCATGAGAAACTGCAACAGACTTAGTTTTAATGGAAGAAATAAAAATACTTAAACGTTCTTCGTTAGGAAATACAGTGGAAAATTACGATGGCGATAGGAACTTTAGATTAATCTCAAGGAAATAAATATTGGTATTGAACTGCTTTGGACTTTCTCTGGAATGATGCCAGTGTCAGAGATGTAACTTTGTAACTGTAACAATAATGTATCAGGAACAGCTTGTTGTGGATATAGGCGTACGTTTTTACAAAAAAACGTGTGATAACTTGCAGCAAATGATTTTCATCGCGTCGACCTGAAATCTTTGCCTGGGACTATACCTTGATGATTCCGTGGAACAAGGCCTTTTCTGAGCTCTTAATAGATATTTGATTAGGAAAGTTCCACTTCACAGTCTCACGCCATTTTTTTTATTATTTGTAGTGTTCTGTCTGCCGACAGGTCCATATGAACATGATCCTTCCATCCTTTTCTCGGATTGGGACCTGTTCATATACGTTCTTGGCAGATGATCCAGAAGTGGTTTGCCATTGCCTTCTTCTGTGTGTGAGTGGAGTAATTGTTGGGATGCCACGGAGAAACCGGGGAAGCCCCCGGAGGAAAACTCCGTGTTGCCTAGACCACGGCCTTGCCCAACACAAGTTATAAATCCGGGCACCGCCGGGAATCGAACCCGAGACCCCAGGATTACAAGGCCAGCCTTCTAACCGCTAGACCACCGTGGCAAGGTTCTCACGCCATATATTTATAAAATTAAATTTCCAGTTATTTAACCTGTCTGCAGAATGATACTTTTATTTGAGGCTTTCTGACTAATATTTCGTAAAAGTTTCTCATTTTATCGTTAGGCGATGTACATTTTGAAGGTATCTGTTGTGTAATTTTGTTCGTATGTAGTATTATGTTATTTTAAGTAGGATTACTGAGATAAATGATTCTAAAACAATGTTTACTACAAGGATCACGGCCAGAACTCTGATGTTAACTGCACTGAAGACCACGCGTGTTGTGCTGGACCGTAATAGCTCGGTTCCCAGGGGCGGTTCAGAAGAACAACAGAACAGAGCCTGGGACTGCCCTAGATTTTCTCTAGAGTCGATACCTACTCCAGGTATATACGTATGTGTCTTTACGACCGCTCCATCTTGCAGTGTATTCACGTGATAGCTATTTCAACAGGGTTGCCCAAATTTCAGAGTTGCATGTGATAAATTAATTGTAGTTTTTATAGCAACACCTCCGTGGACTTTGAACTTTGTAACTACGCGTTGCGGTTGGATGAGAAACGTTGGAGCTCACGTGGGTTAGAATTAGGTTTATCTGAAACGTCTTTTATTGCAGACATATTGAAAACAAAAACGCTAATAATACTGGCGATATGCGTCCGTGTATATGAATTATTTGCTCTTTTATGAACTTATTCTTTATGTAATATTAAGAGACTTTGAAAGTCAGAATCAATTCCGGATTTATGTATAAGCTAAATAAACGAAGTGAAATTTATTTGAGGTTTTCACTGCGGCGAGTATGCATATGACTATCTTCTGCGTCGTTGTGCCGTATAGTCTGGCAGAAGCTTGTCGACGTTTCAGAAGTACTTGCTCATCGCTCTGATAATGGAGCCATCTTCGTAAATAAACTAGCTAGGATCTCACAATGTAAGGGAAATACAAAATAAAATATTTTTGTGTAATTTTATTATTTTTAAGCCCTCAAGATGCCATGCATGTAAGTTTGATAGCTCTATTCCTATGAAATATCATGTAGACAGTAATGTTCTCTTATGTTAAAATATGTCGTATATGTTTTTTTTATTTTTTACATGTATTTATAATACTAAATATTCGTTTTAAAACTTAAGTTACAATAAGACAGCTTAATATAATTTTTTTAGATGGACATATATGTCGAGGTGATAAAATATTTAATTACGGTAAGGAATAAATTTTGTAATGCATTTATAATAAGCTATTTGAATTGTGTAATTTCATCTTTATAGGTCTTTGTCTTTGTGTGGCATCTTTTAATACGTTTACTTACATTTTTTCATATCAAATCTAGTTCCATTTTGATTTCTTTCATCAAACTTGACGTAGTTTAGGACCCGAACACATCTAAATCCGGTCATTGTCACCTCGCATTGTATGTCTGCATACAGTACATTGATTATTTAACTACAGATTTACCTACAGCAAAGGCCCTTCCTTGTGTAGTCCATTGTTATCCAAGTAATTTACCGTCCTTGTGTAGTCCATTGTTATCCAAGTTGACGAGAAGTTCCGTGCTGTTATGAAAATGACAGGCACAAAAGTTTGATCACAGAAACTTGCGATTGGACATTGTTCTGAGCTAATTCAGTCCATTTCATATTTTCACAACTAAATTGTCTAAGGCCCAATTTATACTATGTTCCTGTCTTGGTCTATCAAATAATTGCTTCCCAAGGGATTTTCCAACAAAGATTGTACATAAATTCCTTATTTCCCACATGTACGTCACATGTCTTGTACAGTATGTAGTACTTGTGGGTGTAATCATCTCAACTTTGCAGTAACTCAGTTTTGCTGTTATTTCTTGTTTATTATCTTAAATGCAAATGTCTTCTCAGGTCTTCGATGTAAATATCTTCAGTATTACCACCTCAGAATGAGACGCGAAGTTCTACAACCATATGAAAGAACGGGTAACTGGCTACAGGCTGGCGACCGGGGTTCGATTACCGACAGTTCAGGACTTTTCTTTTTGCCGCAACGTCCAGACCAGCTCTAAGGCCAATCCTATCTTCTGTCCGAAGCTTAAATTAACCACTGTTCTGCATCCATTGCCTGGGTTAAACATATATGGAACTGTATCGTCTTTCATTCAGATGTCCGCACTGCAGGGTACTTAGTTAAACATCAAGGAAAACTTCACATATTTTAATTACGTAATCTGGTTATGAAGGCCTGTATCATTTTGATCGGCCATCTTACTGTCAATCAGAGTTGCTTGTCTAGCCTATGACATATTCATTTTTCGGTAATTTTGTCCTGAGTTCTGGTAACAAGCGATGAGCCTGTGCATGTTCACGTACCAATATTCTTACACGCAAGGGTGTAGTTCTAAACACAAAAATACCGGAGTTGCTTAGCAAACAGTTCCAGGCTGGATGAAATAGGCATAAATCATAATATGCGGCCCTTATAGTTGCTACTTAATGCTAACTTTACACTTTTAAATTCAGAATTTAGCAATGAACATCTCACGAAAAGCACATATTTAACTAAACAGGTAACATTTCCGCCCGTACTAAAGTCATAAATTAAAAAAGCTCTAAAGTCTTGTCTCACTCGTATAGTCGTACTACAGAATTTTACCAAGTTTCTAGAGTGGGCGTACTCTGGGTCTTATATTGAGGGCGGGACTTGAAACCCCATTTTCTCTTGAACCTATATTTTCTATATTTGACATAACATCCCTTAGAATAATTGCCAGGGCTGTTCCCCTGCACCCAAAATAGCGCCGGGGTGAGCCCTAGCTCCATCATATCCCTCCTTTTAAGCTACTAGTATCTTTTATTTGTAACTGTAGCTCAAATATCATATGCTGCTCCCTTCCAGCGACATTACTCTTGAATAGCAGCTATTTTTATCCTTCATATAACCCCTAAAAGTAAGCTCCATAGACTGAGATTGGGTGAACGCGAGGTAAAGAAATTGTTTCACATCAACCGTTCCACTTAGGTCTATTCCAAAACTGGACATTCTGTGCTTGCGACGCGTTACCGAAATGTGAGCGTGGTGTTTGCCATGGAAGAACGCAGTTTTCTAGAACGCTAAAATACAAAATGCTGTTTGTTTCTTCACTCCTACGCTTGTGAGTGCACGCCACATATTCACGTTAGGAATAGAACTACTCAAGTCATTATCCTCTCTGGTCTGTATATCCGTTGGCAGTTAGGCAATTCACAACCCCTGACATGCAAAATCTGAAAATATGATACAAAAATAAGACACATCTATGAGGAACTTTTATCGTACGCTATTTCGCCCAGAAAAATATCGTTTGAAGGATCATATGTGTCCGTCAGGCAGAAATAAGTGTAGTGTCCTTGTGCACGGAGGACACTTTTGAGCTGGAGGATCATAGGTGTCCGTCAGGCTTGTGCACGGAGGACACTTTTGAGCTGCTAGAAACAGTTTAAGGAATTACAATTTCCGGGAGAGTTGGATAGCTGTTTATGCAGCTGAGACGACAATTGTCATACAAATTATTTTTGAGGAGAAACATAAGATTTTATCACCTTAACGTCAGATGACTATAGTAGACATAACAAATATGATGATGATAATGCGTAAGAAAGTATGAAAGGCAGAGAGCATTCATGTGAATTGGGAGTCTCAGCTGTACGCAGGCTCCAAACACTAAAAATATGGTCCTACCGCTTGGAAAGCACTAGGAGTTCCCCTATGTTATAACTAAAATATCGATTTCCTGGCTCGGCAGATAAAATTCTCTCAAGGTTTCCTGGCCCAAGGGCCACACAAATTTTTATCCTTACTGAACTGAAGCAGGTAAAGTGAAACTGGTATCACGAAAAGCAGGCAAGTATAGCAACGTCTACAAAATGTTCTTTTAAGAAATAATTTGTAACGTTTATTCGTCTGTTTCAGATAATTTTATTACAAGGTCATTGACAGAGACGCTCAACCTTCTTTTAGAGTAGTGATATAAACTGAAAATCACAGTATTTTAATCGAGAATTGTCGAATCAGTAAATATACATATCTCCAGATAAAGAGAATGGATGCAAATGGCGCAACGTGATTATCAGTTCCATAGCATTATATATATATATAAAGTAAAGTAAAGTAAAGTTTGTCCCACTATACGCCATGTAGGCGTTTGGGGTGAGAGGAGGGATAGCTCCTCCCTTCCTTTACCCAAAGGATTTTTATACGAAATTTGTCTGAAGTCCGCAGTATATATATTATTTACACAGAATATATATATATATATATATATATATATATATATATATATATAAATAGCGCTGAGTTTATGTGTAAGCCACAGAGTTCTGCATGAGGTAGCTGAACATGTTTGAACTTCAGAAAGCTGTCAATCACAAACATCGCTTGGTGCCAGTCAGCTGGGCAGGACGGAATTTTATTTCATGATCTTTAGTGAGTGTAATGGAAATGACATGTACATTTTTTGAACGTGGGAATCATTTCGGTTAAAAAAAATTAAAGGGGAATCGTATACCGTGAATAAATGTAGCTAAAAAAGGTACAGGAATACTGTTGGCGATGAGAAACTGGTAGTTCCAGAGAAATAACTTACAACGAGAAACTTTCCCGGACGACAAGATGAAATTTGTAACTTTATAAATAGAAGAATCAAATAAGTTATTAATGTGTATTAGCAAGTTAATTTACGAAGAGAAACTTTAAGTTTGTTAAAAGTAGTATAAAATGACGAGGGGAAATAAAGAAATATAGGATGTACTCAGGGCTGTAATAATGTATATAAGAAAGTGAACCTTCATTCATTTACATCTAGCTGTATTTCATTGTATTTTGTCAGTAATTGTATCGGTACACGTTCTATACGTACTTGGTTGTTCCACTGATATAACGCACCAAAGAGGAGAACAGCAATTTTTTTTTGTGGGATATTTCCATACGGGAATGTTGCAGGGCTAGGGTAAACTAGGAAGAATAGATTCAAAGGATGAAACATTTCAGACCCTCGCTTTAAATCTAATATTTGTTGCAATTATCAGATTTGCGCGTGGTGGTTAGGCTTGATACTTTAGCTGCAACTGAAATCCTTCTAATCACCCATAGTTTTGAGTGATATTTACCACTGCATACCCGATTCATACTAATTCATTTGAGTAAATAGGGTTAATATGAAGAATGAATCGGTTCCCTTGACAAGCAATTTTGATAAAATAAGGTCGCAGTATTTAACATGGCAGAATTAATATAAAGTGTAATTTTCTTCACATCTGTGTTCATAGGACACTTCCACTGACGTGAAGGAAGATTATGACGTCATTTCTTTTAAGATTTGTCGTCTTCTCATTAGAATCATTCTGCTTTGTTACTCTTTTCTCCTGTTTCACAATCTACACATTTTTCCATATTCTAAGGAGAGGTGGGAATATTTACTGTTATATTTTATTCCTACTGGTTGTTTTCTTTACCGGGGATGTCGCTAAAACTTTAATAGACACAGACCTTGATGAAGTTGATTGTGTTACTTCTCCTGGGGTCTTTCGGGAATTACTCTGAAAGGGGTTTGGACCTTGTCGGAGTTTTGATGTCGATGATAGAGTAGGATAAACCTACTTTGGGAGTGTACGAATAGGGTTGGATGTTATCTGGCCACACTGCGCTTCAAGTCTAGTAGTTACAGATGCTTGAGACTGTTGGAGAGGACTACACAACTCTCTGTGTTTAGAAATGGCTTGTCTAGGTTATGAAAGCGTCTCCTTTGAACCACCCAGAATCGGCCATGACTGCAAATAAACCGTTAAGAAAGGCGTCTGAAAATTTTGAACGATATTTATTTCATTTTAAGATTAGTTGTTAGTGGATGGATTTACCAACATCGTTTGTGCAGGCCAGAAGTTAAGAATGAGGCACTCAAATTACTTATGCTACGTATCGCTGGCTTATTACCGCCGAAATAGTTTGATAGCAATCTGCGTATTTTATGTCTATGAAGATTTCTTCCTTGCGTACTTTGTAATCGAAATCAATAAAACGATTTACTGCCAAAAGTAGGATGGTATATATACGCAAATTGCTGGCATTACTCGCATACCTACATGCGTGGTTGGAATGTGTGAAATGTTAGGACACACTCTTCCGCTATTATGAAACACAGAGCCTTCAGACTCGGCATGAAAAATGTATTTCAACACTTTGTAGAATATGGCTCGTACTTAAAACACTTAATTTTCTGGTTGTTTCCTTCAGTTATGTGAAGCTACAAAAGCTGTACTTCAGTTTTATTATTTACTGCTCGACGTAAAGGATTGTCCCTTTATTATGATTAGCATCATCTTCTGCTTAAACAAATAATGTTGACCTAATTTTCTTATGGTTCATTGCCATTAGACCCTCTGTAGTTCCATTAAGTCCAAAGTGTCCTTCGCTAATTATCTGTTACTGATTCAGTGACTGTGCCCTGTAGAGACCCCTGATCTTTCGAATTTGGAAAATCTTGACCTCTCAATGTTGTTTGTTTGTTTCGACTGGTTTGATGTGGTCCTCCTTTTTCGCCTATCTTGTGCCAATCTCTTCATTTCCACATATTTTTTGCAGCCCACATCCTCAAAAATCTACGTCACATGTTCCAATCTTTGTCTCCCCCTACAATTCTTCCCTTCAACTGTTCCTTCCATTACCAAATTAACCAATCCTGGGTGCCTCAGAATGTGTCCCACCATCCTATCTCTTCTTCTCGTAAGATTTTCTATGTTTCGTAAGTGACGCCAAAAATTAGGTCGAAATCCGAAATGTCCCGCGTAACATTTTCAAGATGAGAGTGTGCTGGACCCCGCCAGTTTCTAAACTGGCGGATTGACCTTTGTCGGTTGTATACAACTGTGTATATAACAATTGTAGCCACCCTCCATATTTGAAGGCTGTCCCTTGATAATCAGGGAGATATCAGACTGGAGATACCGTAATGAACCACCATATTTCGTGTCAGATCAAACAGCATGAATAGTTCCAGTAAGTATTCCCGGTGTAGCAATGAAATAGTCTGCAGCGCGTGATTTCCTAGTAGCTTCGAAGTTGATATCCGGCAGGCATGCTGCTTGCTTTCCGAGTATCGTTAACAAGATCTCTGCTAGGCATTAGCAAGTGATAACATCTCCAGGCGTGATCTACGAGCTGTGGAAACCAGGCAACTGGAATAAATTGCAGAATAAAATTACTGCCAACACCACCACCACCACCACCAAGAGGCTACTACATAATTAATTTAGTACCACATGGGGAGTGTTTAAAAAAGTATTACACTACAGGGAACCGAGAGCAGAAGAGTGTGTAGCGGGAAATGGCGTGGCTGTTACGAGATTAAACGTAATATATCGAGGTTAAATTCATTGTCAGTATTGTATTATATTGTATCAAACCTCAGGAAAGTCTTCTACTTGTTTTATTTTGTTATCTGTTCATAATAAATTAATCAGAGTTTTCAATCTTAAATCAGTGTCATTCAAAAAGTGATGTGGTTTGAAATGCGTGTACATCCATACAGCCTATAACACTGAAGAAGACTTAAGAAGTAATTGTAGACAGTTACGGAGTATTTTCAGTGTGGGTACCTTCAACTTGTGTAAATCTCCGCAAGCATTGATGGTCTGGAGGTTGGAGTAAGGTGCTCTTATCTGAAGGTGTATAACTATGTGACTATATAACTCATTATGGAATGCTTTAAAATTTAAAAATCTGGGAACAACTTTTATAAACAGGAGCGAGGTTTATCATGAAACTAAAAAGAGTAAATTCTGGAAATAATTTTTATTCGGTTGTTTTATGTCGACGTGAAACGTTGTCTGTTACTTTTACAGAAGAAACGTACATTATAAAGAACGATTCAGAAGTGAGTGCCCACATATTTCGTGAAATGTGTACGAGCCACAGCTTTCTTTTTCTATGCTTAAGACTTCAAGTCAATGAAGTCTTTGTTTTGGTTTGCGCAAACCGCAGCTTTAAAGTCTACACGCTCCGACTTAACTGTGCAAACCGGACTTGTTCAGACAAGACGAAGTGCGCGTTGGGTCCTTGAGAGGAAGACAACGGAAGCACTGGAAAGAGAATAATTCTAAGGTAGCTCCTGGAATTAACTTACCTCAACCGCAGAGGCAACTAAATGATGAAAAGGCGGAAGGAAATTGTCTTTCGAAGCGTATCGCTGTAAGAAAACACACGACATTTTGTGCGCAGAAGTTAAAATGTCGGACGCTGCAGCTTGTAGCAATTGACCTAGGAAAAAGTTACTTCTTTCTTTGTTTTGGACTTTATCCGTTGTATGCCTTCTTTTATTAATTAGCAAAACGTATTTTAACAACGTTTCGAAGGTTGGTTCTTCCTTCGTCTTCACCTAATGAGCGGAGACGCGTAATCTGTTGGATCCGGTAGACCGGACTGTTACCGAGTTAGGTTGGAGATCTTTACAAACACAAACAGATATGTTTATAGCCTATGTTGAATGTTCGAATCTCGATATTTATGCTACAATTATAGAAGGAAACAAGGAGACGAACAAAGAGAATAAATATTCACCTCTACATGCCTCGTTGTGGGTTGCAAGAATTTTGCACCTTTCAGATTGATCCGAGGACGTCTTGACTATTACCATACATAGTGCCCCATAATATTCTATACAACTTCAGATTCAATTTAGAAGTATGTGAAAAACTGATTCAATAAAAACAGGAACACGCAAATCGATAAACTGGTTTCCCAGCAGCGTACCTTTAGTGTAGCTGTACGCAATATTGTGTCACAGCGTGTGACGTCCGTTAAATTGTGAACGCAGTTGGAAGGCAATTATAGTGGAAACTAATATAAAACATGTAGACCTGCTTCTTTTCTAGATCTACCCTCCGTCACATCGTACATTCTTTATTTCATGTTACGCTAGTTACATATCACTTTGCTGTTAAGAGTCCGAACATTGTGACTTGTTTCTGGAACCTGTACTTTTTCAGAGACATCCATTTTCGGACTCACAGCAATGAAAACATCAAATTCTAAGAGTTTCTGCTTGCAATGTAAACCACTTTACTTTAAATGATTTAAATACATCTGAGAAACGGTTTAATATACTTTGAACAATTAAGAAATTAAATAATAGAGGTACGTAATGTCACAGTTTAGAATACAAGAACTTACATCAAGAGCTAACCAACTACATCCATTGTGTATGGTCTTATTTAAAACGTTGGTATTACAGGACAGCTTAACAATTAATTTCTTGATTTTGTGGAACCCAGACATTCGTTACCGTAGTCACAAAATCTTTGCCTTTGGACCCATCCCGATGCAAATGAATCTAGTATTTTTCTATTTTTAATTTTGTTATTATCTTCGTGAATACACTCAGGTCTTACAACTAATCTCTTCCCCTGTCGCTTTCCCGTGGTCTAGGCAACACGGAGTTTTCCTCCGGGGGCTTCCCCGGTTTCTCCGTGGCATCCCAACAATTACTCCATTCACACACAGAAGAAGGCAATGGCAAACCACTCCTGGATCATCTGCCGATTTAACCAACAGTGTGTATATAGTTGTGTTAAGCATGTCTCGACATTTTTTATTTAATTTTAGAACGAAAACATTGAGCCACTGAGGGACTAATCAGGGAGCAAATTAGTACTGGTTCACGCCACATACAGAGGTACACTGATGCCATTTATTGATGACACATCGTTAAAAATTATGCTACTTTAAATTTCACGTGTCACTGAGAAACATGGGAAATAACGGGGATGTGACCACGTGAAATATTTTGGGACGAAAATGAATATTTGCAATTTGACGCGTGAAATTCACAGCCTCTGAAGTTATTAGCCACTCATTACATATTCTTTCATGTGCTGATGGGTTAGGTTAGGTTTTAATAACTGTACTTTTGAAACCTGCCCTTTGGATGGAACAATAAAGTACATCTCTCCAGAGAGAAATTGCCTTTAAGGGTCGTGTTATTACAGTGTAACACTAACCCGGAGAGTATTAATTTTAGAAATGACTTTATTCTTCATGTACAGACAGGTACAATTAATACTGCATATGAAACATGAGTTGCTCCACTTACATTTGTCATACATACAGTATTTCTCATAGATGGCTGTGGTGTATTTTGAAGAAAAATACCCCGTTAAATAATTTTAACGGCAACATTACTGAGCATGGGAATATGTTTATGCTGTTTACTTACTAGGATTAAACAAAACAAGTTTCTGAGACAGATTCGGAAGGGTAGGCTGTATTGTTAATCTTGAAAGTTAATTTCAGACAGAGATATCTCTCAGATAATGGCGTGTCTTCTAACAGTGGAGTAGCTTCCAATAACATGTTCAGTAATGGATGCTAACTTTTGTGATTGTAAAGACTTGAAGCGGATTTATGTTGTTGAAATTAGGCGGATGTGCGTGTGTGTTTTACACAATATGTTTTAAATTATATTTTCTTTAAATTATATTCTATTTGGGTCTAGGGCAGAAGACGATGGGGTATGAAGAAAGCTGTATAATGATGAGCTTAAAATTTATACTCGTCCACCAATATTGTCAGGATGATTAAGTCAATAAGAATGCGATGGGCGGGTCATCTAGCGCGCATGGATGGGACAAGAGGTGTGCACCGGGTATTAATCGGGAAGCCTGAGGGGAAGAGACCGCTTGAGAGACCTAGACGTAGATGGGAGGATAATATAAGGCGGGAGATAGGAGTTGAAGGAGACTGGATTTTTTGGCCCAGGACCGGGTCCGGTGGAGGGCTTTGGTTAATTCGGTGATGAACCTTCGTGTTCGGTAAGCCATCTAGTTAGTTAAATTATGTTCTATACAGAACTTGGTATGAATTGGTTTTAACATTTTCCGTGTTGGTTTTTGTTAAAACCTTCTTTTGTTAGTAGGCTTGTACTTCTATAACGACATATAATTTATTTTCCTGAAATACGAGGATTGATTATGTGGTGGCGGACTGCGTTTTAACTTAACTTTAAAACAGCAAATACATCCTGAGTAGAATAGCTATTGGCTTTAAGCGAGATATCTCGTAAGCAGCGTTTAAAGAGTTAACACGTGAGGGGGCGAAGAGTATCGCGACATGAACAGCGCAACTTTGTTCACCACAGATTCCAAGAAGCAGAACGTGCTCTTTGAGAGGGCAACTTGAGATAATACTTGTATTTGTGGGCTAATTTGAAGAGGGAAAGAAATACAATCTCTCCGCTTAACATTTTAACACTTAACAGTGGTCTATGAAAAGGCGTTTATTTTTGGGGGGTGGGGGTGGTTAATTACAGGTTTGCAATGCTTTTAAGATCGGAACCCTCAGATGGAAATTATAAAAGTGCAAAATAAAATTTTTAAAATAATTATGACATATCTTAAAATATTTTAATGTCAGAAGCGGGTCCTGAGCCCATAAAGGCCCACATAAATACGGCTGTGATTCCTAACTGGAGAAATGTGTAAAATCCCATTTCTGTATTCGTAAGAAATCGGGAATGGTTTTCCAGTAGTGTGACATCTTTAGGCCACCCAGGGTCAGGATACAATATTCGCTCGGCGCCATGAATTCGGTCTCGACCGCTGAGATACCTTAATCCGTTCTTGTTGTTACGTAATTTATGGACGCTATGTAGACAATATCTGCCTGTTTATAATGTATGACATGTTTGCTTCGTGTGTATGTGCGCTGCACGATCCATATGTAATCCACTGAGCTTATTATTGTGTGGTTTGCTTAGCTTTGCATTTACTATGAATTTACAGCACTCCATATAAACATTGCATTTTGATTCACATTGTGTTATTAGCGTTTATTTAACACTGAATTAATTTAAGGTGGATATTGTGTAATGTAGTGTTTCAGTGAAACGACGTCAAACCTGTTCACATTGTCAGATACCGTTAATTCATTAAATCGTCTTCAGATGTTAGGTGAACCTGAGTGAATCTCAGTGAATTTCGTGGCTATTCGTGGTGCAAAATTAATATCGTCAATCCGACGTCAAGAAGCGACTCTTGATTTATGACATTAGCATTTCATTGTGCATCGCAGTACAGTAGTTCCTAACACAAGTAGGCGTCTTCAAATTCCGCGTTTCAAGGTCACATAAAAATCGCGCAACGTTGCGACACGAACAATGTGTGAAGACAGCTCAAACCTCGCAGTGTAGCAAAGCAACGCTGTACTACTTAATTAGAATTATTCTATTAATACATAGGACACAGGTTAATTCTTTTTATAATAGTACAGAATGACGAACCATGTTTACTATTTTTGGAGAACTTGACTCTGATAACCTAAAAATAAAACAAATACGTACGTATATTCCTTTAGTCAAATATTAAAAATTTGGTCCAAACTAATAACCATGAATTGCTTCAATAGTTATGCAGAAGAGAAGTAATTACATCACAGCTTAGTATGAAGGGAAACAAATGGAAATTTGGTTGGGTATGGATGATCTCACTGGACGTAACAAACGATAAGATAATGCAGTGTGTTCTTAATTACGGATGGACTAAAGTACATAATAACCAGAGCAGCGTAAATACTTCCATACCTAGCAGCAAATCTGTGCTACGTTACAAGTTCCCGCGGTTGGCCTTATGATTAGCGCACTGCCATTTGTACTTGCGAAATGCGGCTAGAGGCCCTGTCGATCAGCCATCCTCAATAAACAGTTTTGGTATTTGCTATATGTCGTTTGTGTAAAGTGCATGAGTGAGCATGCAGAGAAAGAATGATTGAAATATTCTGACAGAGAAACTGACCGTAAACTTTGTGACGCAAAACAAATAAAACCAGGCAGAAATATTGACGTTTTTCTACAATCGAACAGAGCACATTTTTTAAAATAATTTACTAATGGAAGAGGCTGGTTTAAATTTAACGTGAACTTTCCTGTATTCTTTATCCCCCTTTTCATGTTAGAACAACAATAAAAATAGTTTTTCTACGTAGTATATTATTTTAAATTTTCCGTCACTTTTATTACAAGTATTTCTAAAAGCTGCACAGTGGTAGCAGCACTTCTGAAATAGAACAATTCGCCATATAGCGTTGTTACGGAGAACTTAATATGCCTCTGTTAGAATAACAAAATTCGTGTATAAACTATCAAGCTGGATTTTTTAAAATACAGATGATAACTCAGATAAATCAACGTTAATGAAGCGGCATGATCATAAATTCAAATTTTTTATAAAAAAGCTCTCTTGCTACAAGCCGCGTCAGGTGGCTGAATGGTAAATAAACCATATCCTCTGCTATAACTTTGTGGCCTGTGAGTCAATAAGAATGGGCAAATGTGGCCCCAAGTCTCAAAATGGTTATTCAGCCACTTGTAGCCCGAGAGTCTTTCATCGACTTCAGTCACCGCGAAAGCTTCACTTTAAACTCAAATTTTTGTTCAACAAATTCAATAGAACAAGATTTTGAAAGTGTACCTACTAAAGCGTTTTGAGGTACACCCTGTCGTGACCAGATTGTAGTACACGTTTGCGCTGCTTTGCTCTGGATTGTGAAGTTCCTTTGCTTTGGTGGGCTCTCCTGTCTCCCAATACAACTTTCCGTGTAAATAATGGCGCCTTTGTGTACAGTTGCGCACGTGAAACTTGAAGGCTAAGCATCCGTGCAAGTTCACGGTAATTTGAGACCTGAAGTGGAGCTAATCTATTTGAATCCCATCGGACCTATGTCCAGGGAAGAAATTCCCACATTGTAGTCACGTTTGCCTTCCGGAGGGTCTGCGAAGGATAATCGATATCTCTGAGTTACTCTACGGAGCGATATTTGTTCAAAAAAAATTTAACTTCAAATTATGGGTTTTTGAGCGGAAAAAAATAACGATTGTAATGATTTTCTATACCCCACAAGTCCTTCCTCCATTCCTCCACATTATTTCACCTCACCGCCATCATGGCAGGATCATTTCCAAGGCGCCAAAATATGTAATACGAAGTGGAAACATTTATGGAATATCAATCCACATATAGTATACAGCCTAACATAAAATAGAAACTCTAGATTCGTCTCATAAGAAGAAAATTAAACAAGGCATGATCACACAGTAAGCTCCAGAAGAAAGAAAGGAATAAGCGATTAAAGAGATGAAAGAAAACAAGAAGGCTGTCTTAAAAGTTCCAATTCATTGACGGTTAAACACGTGCGTCTCATGGGGCATTTTCCTTTCTCTAATGATTTTAAAACTTTTAAACTTACACAGTGTTTCGAAAGCTTACTCTTCTTCCGTCATGACATGCAACGTAATCAATTTGGCCCATCCTGAGCTTCATGGACCAATTGCCAACCTCTCATGTTTTCAGAAGAGTGCATGTTATGCAAAGATCAAAATTTTCAACAGTCTACCATCAAATCTCACAAGTCTTGTAAATAAAAAGGCACAATTTAAACCAGCTTTGAAAAGATACTTAATTACACACTCCTTTTACTCTGTCGATGAATTTCTAATGTTTATAAGTAAGTCATCTGACTAACTTATGGATCCATGGAATGTATAAAGATGTATGTATGATGTATGTATGAGCCAGTTGAATCCAGTCCACACCCTTACACCATATTCTCAACATAAATTTTAATATCTTTCCATTTACGCCAATGCGTAACATATGGTCTCCCCCTTTCAAGGTTTTTCATATCCTCACACGTGCTGCATGTAGTACTCATCCATTCTCTTTGATTTTATTACCCAAATAATATTTGGTGAAAAATCCACGTTATCCTACGCGGTGGGGACTGGAAATCTGCCGTAGTACTGAAGGCGACAGAAAACAAAACTATTGTTTTATTGCATTTTGTAGAAATGTGAGTCACAAGAGCACCAGAACAGCAGCTTATAAGTATCCAAATCACGAAATCAATTTTGCCAGACAGTTTTGTATTACTGAAATCCGATTTCACAGTTTCCCGAGTAACAAGGCCTACCAGATTTCCCCAGTTACTTACCAAGGAGAGAAATCGTGTTCCTCAAGTGTCATCCAGCAGAGAAACGGAGAGAAAATGGGTCTAGTGACAGCATTAGTGATTTACATAACCAATCAAGAAAATCTGGAAAGCTAACATCGGAAAAATGTAATCTTAGGTCGGCACTATTTTATCCACATATTTTAGATTCACGGTACTACTCGGAAAACCTCCGTATATGTGGTTAGATAATATTAAAATGTATCTTACAGAAATAGGATGGGTGATTATGGAGTGGATTAATATGACTTAGTATAGGGACAACTGACGAGTTACTGGAAACACGGTAATGAAACTTTGGGATTTATGAAATATCAGGAATTTCTTGACTATCTGAGCTTAGGGCTTAGTTTCGCTCTCTTTGACAAAAGAATCTAGGCTATAGAACCAACATGAAACTAGCTGTAATAGTTTATTCATCTATATCAGTTTCTTAATTGCTATAACGCATTCTCTACGTTTAACTTTGTTCATTTAATCTACATCTCTAGCATATTTTAGACTGACTTTAATTGTATTTCAGCCATCTGTCCCTGAAAATGAATTACATCCCACTTGATAAAAGTCCTCTTGGAAGACCGAAAAGGAGATGGAAGAATAAAATTAAGATTGACGTTGGGTGGATTGTGAAATAGAACAGGACAGGGTCCAGTTATGGTATTTGAGTTCAGGTTAACAGAGAGTTAATTATCCCAGTAGCTTCGACAATGCATTTCTTTCTCTTTTACAGCTTAATAACCCGTGTGTTTCGTCCTAGAGATACTTTCAAAGCTGTCGTATTTGTAGGAGTGAATATATGAAATGGGCCTTCCCACTGGCTGCCTAATTTTATTACAAGTTCCATGAAATTCGTTCTGTGTGGTTGAATGTTATTCTCGGGGACGTAGGGTCGTTACGGCTTTGTAAGCACTTTGGCCGTCAGGAAACTTACGCTGCAGGCAAGCAATAAACAGCGGATATATTTCATGACTTTTGTGTCGCATGTGAGCGTTGTCAACAGACTGCAGACGTTTGTATTGACTAGAGGCAAGCTCCTTGAAGACTTGCTTTAGTAATTGGATTAACATGATGTATGAAAGGATATAGAGGTGAGACAGATAGTAATAAGAATTTACAGCTGAAGTCTATGTAAGAATGAGACAGCTAGTAATGAGAATTTACAGCTGAAGTCTATGTAAGAAGAAACCAGAATATAAAATGATGCAAGAACAGATAGTTGTCAGCACATTAGTGCAACGTAAACGGAAAACAGAAATATACATATATAAAAAAACGCGATTAGGGAAGTCTAGCTCAGATAAAATAAAATTGTGCTTTTAGTAGGAACAGATATTTCATTTCATGCACAATATTATTAAAATTGTACGAAGTAAACATGCCACTCAGAGGTGACATGTTCTATACCGGAATCTTGAAACTGTTGAATTTCCATGTAAAAATAAATGAAAAGTTTTTTGGATGTTTTCTATCGTCTAATTAAATAATAAAATTGAACGACGTTTCGGAGATGGGACTCTATCTCCGTCGTCAGGTATACCTATTCTGTTGGACCCAATTGATAGAGCTAATCCCTATCTCCGGACCTAGAGTCCCATCTCCGAAATCGTAAATCTGCTAAATATATATTATTTTTTTTTAGATCTGAGCCAGTAAGACACTTGCTACAACCACAGACTGTTAAATTACGTTCTCACGTGACCCAACCACTCGCAAACTCAAAAGTGTCGCAAAGTTTTCTTGTTTAATTTTAACGTTTTGTAATTGTGTTCAGAAGGCTGTTATATTATCAGTGTTATAAATTGGTTATTTAATATTATAATATCTGTAACAGTACTGGGTCTCATCAGCAAATAAAGCAGCAGCCAAGAGCTAAATCTGCTTCTATTCAGGGCCGTGTTCTTACCATTAGCTAACACGATTCACACTCTTGTCGGGGAAGTTGCCTACTGTCTCGGCGTTCTGCACGTTCACGCCTCATTACAGAATCCTTGTCCCAGTACAAGTCAGACATATTAAGGCAGTTATGCACTATTCTTATTCTTATTAATAAAAGATTTTTATTAAGTGTTTGGAGCCAAATGGGTCAAACTCGCTAGGTTTCTAATCCGCAGAGACGTTGCTCGAATTTTCTGTCTGTGCCTGTTAATTACACTAAGTGTGAGTTTGTGTGGTATATAGCATGTCTTGTAGGTACATTATAGTAGAACACATTATTTAAGGTATATTATCATACAATCTTCGTTCTTATTTCCCGGTTTCACTTCTGTGATGCTAATGAACCACGACATGTACATTTTTAACTATTTATATTATTTAGTGTTCTGTCTGACGACAGGTCCATATGAACAGGATCCTTCCATCCTTTTCTCGGACTGGGACCTGTTCATATACGTTCTTGGCAGATGATCCAGAAGTGGTTTGCCATTGACTTCTTCTGTGTGCGAATGGAGTAATTGTTGGGATGCCACAGAGAAACCGGGGAAGTAAAATCTACCGTCTTGAAAAATATCTAAATAAATGAACAATGTTTAACAAGGCGCTGAATTCTCCCCATATTAGAGTCAAATAATACTTTTTGAAGAAACCTGCTATGTGAGTATGTGGGTGTTAAAATCTTGCTAGTGGTGGTCATTGTTTAAGAAACCTCACGTATTTGGATGACAATATCATGACCACGAAAATTTGTAAATTGTAATAGCTTGCCACTGAAACAATTGAAGGAAGCTCCTTTAATTTCTGGCCAGATCATTTTATTTTCCCACCTGGTATCTACAACATTAAAGACGTACATATGTACTAAACTATCATTTATGATGGATAAACAAAATTATTAATTATAACACACAACGGAATGCCTCAGTATAAAGATAATAATTTGTAGTATTCGTCGTATATGATTGTGGTAATATAAGAATGGACGGAACATGTTGCGTGTGTGGGGATGTTGGGTGGATTCTTGGTTATTTGACAATTTGTGGGGAATAAGACAATGCTATACGATTTCAGTCAAAAAGCATGAAGAGAGGATATCACTGGGGAGAACCAGGCGTAGGTATGATATTAAAATGGATAACAAAGAAAGAGGCTGTCAATATTTTGACTGAATTTAACAGAATAAAGGTATGGTCCAGTGGCGTGCTCTCGTGAATTTGATAAAGAATCTCAGGTTCCATAAAAGACTAGGGATTTATTAAGGTTCTGCGCGACTATGGCTTTTCGAAAATGTTTATTCTATAGTTAAAGAAACTGACATAGAATTGTAGGGGTCGGAACATAATGTGAAATTCAAGATATCTAGTATTATAATTTAAACCGTATTTGGGACCAAAAATTTGTTTTCAGATACTAACCAAATGCACATCAGAATTGTTTTAGGCACCCTGGTATAGCAATTAAAAAATAACAGTTTCGAGTAAGGCTAAGATTGGAATATGGGCACAAGTGTGTACGACAGTCAGCTTATAAGCTTCTGAGACATTTTTCGTTTTACATTATGGACTGTGACGCAAAACAGTTGTATAAAATAAATTTGTGCCCTTTCCATGAAGTAGAGTTCCTCTGGAGCTTACCTAATCGAGAAATCCTCCGGCTTTTATGGAACCAACGTTTATTACCGCCTTCGCCTTCACAACAGTCCGAAAGTTTACCCTGTTATAGCAAAAAGAAATTTAATCTATTTTCTCCTGCCCAAATTGGAATACGTACATTGTCATGGGCTTTCATGAGAGTCTGTGAACTTCAGACAATTTGTCATCTGGTTGCCATTGGTTTACTGCAACTTTAAAAGCGACCGTGCCTACTGAAAATTTCTTAAAATGAATGGTCTTGAAGCTGGAACACTCATATGCTTTGTTGTTTAACTTTAAAACGAGGCACTTTGAGATATTTAGTGATGGTGTTTTAGGTCTAAACTGTTTCGAGGTGTTTCGGAAGTTGCGGGGGCAGAGAATCGATATATATCCTTGTGACTTGCGAGATTTATAGTGTGCAACTCGCCGAAGGTGAATGGGCAGGGCTGGAGTTTAGGAAGAGTAGCAAGGGAGGGCTTAGAGCAGCTGGCATTTTGCAGGTGTCTGGAGAATCGAGTCTAATAGGCTCATAGAATTTGTAGATGGTGAGGAAATCGTTGGAAAAAATACTTTGCAAACAATACATTTATATGACTTTACTTTTGTACCTGACTGTACGATTACCGCTGGAAATAAATATAACCTTGTGATGGAAACCCGTCTGCTAAGCACTCTCAAACTATTTAATAATAAGCCCAAGGGTTGAGTTTAGTGAGGGTTTCTAAGTAACAGTCTCCATGGTAATTGCGTCTGCAGAAAGAGATACCGCACTCCACGAAGGAGGCCCATACTCGCTGTATGCTGATAAGCAAGGGAGGTGACAGAAAACTCTTGTGTAAAAAATAAATAAAATAAAATAAAGCTAACAGCGATGTCTTGCGTGAATTTCCGAATCAAACGGATGTACTTTGTATTTCCCTGTCTCAATATCTCTGTCGCTAATTTCTTTGGTTTACATAGTATGTGCTTGTTTCTCATTTACCAGCAAGCTAGCGAAACGCCCTGTTTGATCCCGGCCACTCTGCTATCACGAAATTGTCTTAGAGACCTTTAAAAATCAACGAAACTACTAAGCATTAAGATTTCTGTCGTCTGGGTTGAAGCGCCGTATAGTATGGTAGATGTTTATCAACGTTTCGGAGGTCATCGCCCTGATGACGGAGGCAGTATGACCTCTGAAACGTTGGTAAACATCGACCAGACTACACAGCGCAACAACCCCGAAGACAGAAATCTTCATACTCATCGCCCTGATGATGGAGGCAGTATGACCTCTGAAACGTTGGTAAACATCGACCAGACTACACAGCGCAACAACCCCGAAGACAGAAATCTTCATACTCATCGCCCTGATGATGGAGGCAGTATGACCTCTGAAACGTTGGTAAACATCGACCAGACTACACAGCGCAACAACCCCGAAGACAGAAATCTTCATACTCATCGCCCTGATGATGGAGGCAGTATGACCTCTGAAACGTTGGTAAACATCGACCAGACTACACAGCGCAACAACCCCGAAGACAGAAATCTTCATACTCATCGCCCTGATGATGGAGGCAGTATGACCTCTGAAACGTTGGTAAACATCGACCAGACTACACAGCGCAACAACCCCGAAGACAGAAATCTTCATACTCACCGCTGTGAAAACCTCAAATCATACCGTAGTTTATATCATGATTTGTTTAAGATAAAATTTAATATCCTCTAATTCATCTCTGAGTTCTCTTCTTCATTAGCTATCGCTTTTTCTCCACCAGCTGTCACTATACTTCATTACTACCGCCCGCGAATATCAGAATCAGCTGTAATTTTACTTCGATACCAACTGTTACTTTTATATTGGTTGTCACTATATATCGCTAACAGCTGTCCGTCACTTCGGTGCCAGCTGTAAGTTGAGTATCGAAACTCGATTACAAGCGTAAGGATTTATCGATAGAGACATTTTACTTAGTGGAAAGAATAACTTGTCTGAACGCAACGGACTGGATGTAGGAACATTGAAAAAAATATCAGTTCTTTGAGTTCATTACTTCATTATGAAAATTAATTTGTTTTATCATTTTAAAATCTTATTACGCCTTTGTTGTGAACGTTTTCGTGGTCTTGGAAGTGCATTGGTTGTAGTTATAGGTTGCGGAGATGTGTAATTCTCTGGTGTTATAGAAAACCACAGAAACACAGCTCTCTCTTAGGAGTAAACTGTGACAGAACGCACGAAATCTAATAGCAACACAGCCTAGAACCATCATCGTCGTACCATGAATCTAGTATTATTCTCGTTCAGGATTGACATTTTTGTTACCATTGATAACAAGTATTAAAAATATATTAAAATTGGCCGTCTATCACAATATAAGATAATTAAAAGATTAAAATATCATTTTACGTTCCGTATCGAGTACTCGATTTACATGTGGAACATTTTACGACATATTTCGGCTATATATAGCCATCATCAGGTGTTATGTTATAAACTTTTAACTGAATTACTGATTTTTACTGATTTTTAATGATTTTTAGTTTTCATTTTT
>NW_019059894.1:290644-304832 GCF_000696155.1 Zootermopsis nevadensis
AAATGTTCCACATGTAAATCGAGTACTCGATACGGAACGTAAAATGATATTTTAATCTTTTAATTATCTTATATTGTGATTGACGGCCAATTTTAATATATTTTTAATACTATTTAAATAAATCACAATATGACGCACATACAATATCTTATTGATAACAAGGTTAATGAACAATGAATAGGGAAGGGTGAGGAGAGAAGCGATCACAACCTGATTTAAGATATCCTGGAATTTGTCCATTAACTTATTACGCCACGCCTTGTTAGTGTTTACTCACTGAGGGGCTTCTCTAAATGAAGTAAACAAAGACTTCATGACGGAGAGAGTCACGAAACATTTTTCCGTGCATTACTAGTCAGTCGACCTGTCGTATAAATTTATGGGCAGGGTCATCGGGTTGCTGAACCTTAATGAACCGGATGAAAAGAGACGCTGTATATTCGCATATGAAATGATTTAGCTGTGGCGTCTTATGTTTCGGAGAAAAAAATTGTTGTTGATAGGTTTTTTATTTTATTTTTTATCAATTTAACGACATTGCGAACAGCTCAGATTATATGACATCGAATGATAGGATGATTACTGATTAGTGATTTGAAGAAAAATGTGGGAAAAACTGTTGTAGCAAGGTTTGGAATCATCTGGTTCTTGTGAAAGTGATAATGAACACTCGGACACCATAAATGACTGGACCACCTGAGAAACTTAGCTTTCTATTAAATATTTTGATGGTTGTAGTTGACTTACATATCTATTATTAGGAATTGAAATGAAAACTCATAAATATTATTTTTTATACGACGTGTAATTAAATTAATTTTCTTACTGCCCTTATAAGTATCTTTACAATCACATAAATAAATACATTGCTTTAAATATTAAAAATGACAGCCTTCCACGTTGGTACATTTTTTAAGGCTCGAAGGGCCAGTGCGTCTTGACTTTTGCGTCAAGCTGTATGTATTTAGAGAAGTGACTGTCGGCTGATGCAAAGGGATCTGTGATTAATGCAATATGCGAATGCCACGTGTGTCTGTAAGGTTATACGGAATGGGCGTCATCACGTGGGGGCACCCTGGGCATTGGAGAGTCTGATGCAAGATCAGTGCTTGCAGTTCACATTTAACTTCAGAATTAGTAATCAGAGCCGACAACGAACGCATCTGAAGCTCCAGAAAATTAATCTGTCAAGCGTTTGGTGTCTTAAAGGGAATATGTCACGTAGAACTTTTAATGTGCGCTCAAAGTTACTTCAGTTCAGGAAGTAATTCACAGTGAGAGGATGAGGAAGGCTTTTGGCTGCTATATCAGCCTCTGCCAAAAGCATGGAAGATTTATACAAGGCTGCAGGAAAGCTTGTTCATATATAGTTGTGGTCTCTGCAGTATTATGCGGCCCTTAGCTGCATCTGCTATAGACATTTTCTGTGTTATTTTTCATACAAGGGAGATTAAATTATTTATTTCTTACCAATATTCCATTGGACACGTCCACTTGCGTATACTTGATATGTGTTTGGGGAGTTGATTCTATTACCCTCTTCAGGTGAATGGTTGTTATTATACTAACAGATTATTTTCTATTGCGACTACAGTTTTGATTGAACACAAATTCGTTTGGACGCAAAGACAGACGGTTAACCACTATACAATGATTTGTTTCTAACTTGCGAGATTTGAGATTTTCACGGCATTGAGGATGATTATGTTCTTCTTCTGGGTCTTGGCGCCGCGTAGACCCGTTGGTAGATGCTAGCGTTTCGGAGAAATATACTGTTTCCATCTTCAGGGTTACCAAGTCTACATAGCGTCAAGAGTCAAGAGAAGAACATTATTATTTATAACTTATTTAACTACTCCATGTTGATTACCATAATTATACAATGACGCTATTTCAGGTACGTAGTTCATTACGTCAAACCTTACGAAAAGATTTTGAATTGAGAAAAGGTGTGATTTTGGAGGATGCAGTCTTGGTCAATTTGATAGCAACTTCATTTTAGTCGGTAAAGTGGCCTTCCGAATAAAGTCTGGAAGTGAATACAAAATTTAAGTTGGCTGTCATTTTTCAGATTTAGAGTCCACTAGAAGTTGAATCTCATGTTGCTTATTTTTCTAAGGTCGATGATCACAATGAATTTCAAGCCCATAATTGTGCTATTGTCTCTCAAACCTCAGAAATTCATACTGTTGCCATTTTATATTATTATTGATCTTAAAAAATAAAAATGATAAAGTTGGTTTGCATTGCATGATGCTTCTATAAAGTTCTACAGACTAAAAATACCTGCCAGCCCAAAGAATTTAATCACACTGGTCTGCAGTTTCCAGTTTGGTGCTGAAACATGAGTTCAGCAGAAGGAAACATTAGTCGATTGATACAATCACTCACCCCCCCCCCATTTTGTTACATCTTTGTTTTTGTTTTGTGACTCAAGTGGTTATTTCACGTCAGCAGTTACCACTAATGAAAATAATTTATCTATTGTTGTGTGTTTTTGATACATTTTGTCGACCTTTCAAACAATTCAACACGTTAAATGGATATGCATGTATTTTAATGTGATTTATACACTTTATTCAGTGACACAATAAAGTCGAATTACATGTGCGCCATATTCACTGCGGTTGACTTATGAAAGCAAATAATAACAGGCTTGTTGGTTCATTTCAGTTTAAATAAACAAAGGATGATTTCACATGTGTTTCATTTTGCAGGAATTGTATACAAATAAAAACACGCAGTTTATATGATAGTGCCAATAAATTTGAAAGCTACGGAATCAAGCGACAGATTTATTCTCTTTGGATTACACAGGAAAATAAATGTAGAAGGGAAATTTTATGTCATAATATTATAAGCCTATAAATTAATATAAAATCAGTGTTTGTTTTCTGGGTAGTATTGCCGTGTGGACTTGTAGGTAGATATTAACATTTCGCAGAATCTTCCAGAACAACTTCAGTCATGAAGATGGAAGCAGCATGTTCATCCGAAACCTTTTCATGTACCTAAACGTCCACACGGCTCTACAACCCAGAACACTAAATATCGACATCTTCACCGCCTTGAGAACCTAAAATATAAACATGAAATCAGTTTCACATGTGAAAGATTTATGCGCTTCAACAAAGAAAAGCGAATAGAACTGCTGTAAGATTTGAGGTTTTCACGGCTGTGAGTACGAAGATTTCTGTGGTCTGGGTTGTTGCGCCGTGCAGTCTGGTACACGGCGCAACAACCCAGAAGACAGCAAATCTTAAATAGAACTGCTGTGTTGAGAAAAGTGGTATAAGCGAGAAAACTTAAGTACCCAGCTAAGTTCGCAGATCATAGACTTGTTGAAGAGCTCATAGTCATTCGACTTGTCAAGAAATTTCTTGCCATTTATAGAATTTCATTAATTTGTTCACAGATCTCACTACTGGATCCTGCCCTGATCTAGATGAGTCTAATCTACACACTCACGCCCTGTTTTTCTGAAGGTTCGTTTTAATAATATTCTGATATTTAATCTTTTGTATCACAAGTGGTCTGTCTATTTATTTCAGATTTATCTATTAAAATGTTGCACGGATTCTATATGTTTTACCCATCGCATCATCCTTTATTTGTTAATGTTTCATTACAGATTATGTAATTATTCATTGTGAGTTCTTTCCATCCAGTTGTAACCTCCACCCTCTTAGGTAAAAATGTTTTTCTCAACGACTCCTTCTTATTCTCGATGTGTCTTCTTCCTATAGTTTGATAGACCACGTTACGTATAGGCTATATTACTGAAACTAATATTTTTAATGGTTAAAACGGAAGTTCTGTACACTGTGTTACCAGTCTCCGTCCACGCACAGTACTCGGAAATCTTGCAGTAAATCAGTCAGGTGTGGGAGATGGAATTCCTCCTAATATAAGTCGTAATATCTCCTTGGCTCTCCATAAAACTCTGCTTCTTTGGAATTAAAAATACGCACGTTTTTTTCTCCGCATTTCCAAGCAATAGTTACAGAATATACATTGAAATTTCAATTAAGTATAAATGCAGTGTTAGAAAGCATGAAGCTCTTAAGCGCATGTGTAGTATTTTATTAATACAATTGAAATTGTGGGTATGTGAGGTGACTTGTGTAGCCAGGAAAATTAGCGGTGCCAAAACGAGGATTAATTCGGGCAAGGAGATTACAGGAACAAAAGCCTCGACCCCGAAAAGAGTTTCCGTCGTTCGAATTCAGATGGAGATGGTTTTCCTGTATATTGTAAACAAGGAGAAGTAGATGATTGTTTGAAGACAAATTGACTAAACTACGACAAAACACCGCTATAATATTAAAATTACTCTCTTAAGGGAAAGGATTATTTCCCAAATCATGTAATGAGTCAAACATTTAAGAAAAAAATTAACAAGCTACAGTTGTAACAGAATATGTAAAAGGCGAAACTCTATTTATTTTCAGAATGCCACTAATACCGTCTGACTGTCCGTTTGAGTTTAAACTTTTACACTTTTCATTTAAAGTGTTTTTCATTATGATAACTTAGGCAATACGGCTCAGGGGAAGTATTTAGATGATATGCAGATTGATCTAGGAGGCTTTCAAATAGCTATTCTTAGTGTCCACACGAAAAAATGTTGCTTATGAAGAAATTCTGTGTCGAATTCTTATAATAACTTATAAATTTGCTCTCCATAGAAGACGATGAAGTAATGTTATAGTATAACCTCTTATGTTCTCAAGAATAATTCATGTTAATATCTTATGTTTGACCTCCTCGTTAAAAATTGTAATTATTAATTTTTATTTAAAGGTTTCTTCTCTCTTTGCGGATTCTAATAGTTAATTTTATAAAGGAATCTGCGACGTGAATATTTAATACCTTTTTGTTCTCAGATGGCTAAAGTATTGTAGTAAATTTCAAAATTCAACAAGTATGGCGAAAGAAGGAACGGGTAAAATACTGAAAAATATCTTCGGAACTAATTATTGAAAATTATACTATAAAGAAGAATTATCTTGAGTTAGGAACAATAATTTTACCCCACTATATACGTAATAGGTGATCAGGCATATCATTAATTTTAGGGCAATAAATACTGACAAGAAAATGTAAATGTTTGTCGAATCTCCGCAGTGAAACTGCGGGCAATTTGCTAGTCTTATATAGAACACTTCATACTTGAAATGTAACACAGTAATTAGTTACTCATATTTGGTTTTACTTTCCCAAGGAAAACGTAGTGTCACGAGGACTTCACGATGTCTCTTTATGTAGGTTGAGTGCCCTTCCTTTCAGTTTGAACCAAATGACCGATTTTTACGAAAATTCGGAAGGCTGCCACAACCTCGTATCTTTCAATTTATTTTAAACATGGCTGACTCAAGGATTTCAGAGACGACATTTTCGTCATGTATTATATATATCTACGGTCGTAAAATTATGTATGGTTATAAATATTCGAAAGTATGCAACTTTAAAATTGCGGTATATATATATATATTAGAATGTGAAAGAACAACATTGGGGACCGTGTGAACATTTTCAATTAGCTTCGTGTGACAGAGATAAATAATGGGACACAGGAGTTAGAAATAAAAAGTTTATATGAAGATAGATTATGAACGTTCCTAAAATACACGTAAAAACATTATTTATAAACAAAGAATTGCAAACGCGGCTACGGCTTGAAGGTTTGAGGTTATATTCCACAAATTGAACTTAAATAGAGTACATATTGAAGTAATATATTCTTTCCTCCCCTCAAATAAAATTATGATAGGATGGGTAATGGATATGTTAGGAAGCGGTCACGACCTAATTTAGGATAATATCCCGTCGTTAGAATATAGGAACTGAGGCAAGCAAGAATATACCTCAGGGAGGATAGTCGTTCTGCTGGTTGAGATTTGAGCATGGGACCTCTCGAATACGAAGGAGTGCTAAGCACTCGAAAGTACTTTGTTTTTTTAAATACAGGTACGTAACGAATAAAAATACAGAAATGAGATATTTAGTCGGTGAGATCAGTTTCTACAACTCACTTTTCTCTCGCGCATGAAATTGGAAAGATTGAATCAAATTTGGTTTTAAAGGAGGAAAACATTCGAGGATCGTCGACTCGTGTGTTAAAGCCGACATCTGAGAGACTAAAGCAGTTGCCCTAATCCAAGACTTTTACGCTTGTCAGAGATATTTGCATCGAGACGCACACGTGTAAAAGCACACGCCCAAACAGTGACTTCTGAAGTCAAAACTATGACTAAATAAGCCATTTGCGTATCGGTTTGAGGGAGAGGCATGGTGGTTTACTTGGAACTTTGAAAAGCAAGGAACTGTAAGAGACAGCATAATATCCTTTCAGTTTTATACTGACTTGGTGTCAGGGATTATCATAAAGACCCTTTCAGTAATAAACAGTTTGCATTTCGTCCCATAGTGTTGGAGGAACTAAGTAAACAATTTGAAGATGAAGGATAGGTCGGGTATAATAGAAGCATATAACCTTAAAAGGAAAAATGCCTAAACGTTTCTAAACTTGCCAATTAATTATTTATAAAGAATGACTCGAATAAAGAAATACTTTATTTTCGTTTGTTGTTGGTAAATAGAAATTACCTTAGTCAGACTTTTCAGATTTATAATTAAAAGCTTTAAAATATTTGCTTGTCATGCGATTCTAGCTTGAGAAAGCGTGCGGAACAGAATATTTCATACGTACCAACCAAACATTGAGATAATTGCGACGACACATTTAATTTGTTTCTGGTTGGTATGAATATGTTCCTTTTCTTTCCTACTGTTAACTTACGTTTGTGTATGGGACTAATATTTGACAAGAGGACTAGTTAATATTAATGAATTTCTAGACTTTGTTAGTCATTTGGTGTTCTGAAACAATTAGTTTTCGAAAAATGGATGTTTTCCGCTACAGATCCAGATCTTAGTTTATGTGCTTCTAAGAGTGCATAAGTAGAATAAGTGTGTGATGATATTTCCTTTAGAGTATATGATAATTTGGGAGATTAAAAGCAACTTTTAGGATGACGAACTTAAGGAGCTACTGTTGATTTGAATGATAGAAGGGACAATTTATTTTTATCGTAACGTTATAATAGGTCTAAAGTTTATAAAACGCATTTGTTTCAATATGTAAATTGGATTAGAATCAATCCTAATAATATGTTTTCCAAAAGATAACATTCACATGCTCTTGCATAATGAAGAGAGTTTTAGGTTATCAGTCCGTATTATAATCTGTATGTCTATTTTTGGGACACTTGTGTGTGTTTCTCAAAACATGATCTGTTCGCATGGTAAACAGCCAAGCAACAAAATTTGCCTCAGCATGTATGGGAGCATAATATTGAGAAAGATGTGAAGGAAATACGTAGACAGTTGTCTGTTCGTGACCTCTAAATAACATGAATATTGACACACAGATCCCTACAGATCGGCAGAAAAAATCGTTTGAAAAAATGGCTTTTAAATACGTTGAGAACTTTAAAGGCTCTATTAGGAGAACATACGGTTCTTATGTAGTCGTGACTATGACATGACAATGACCTGTCCATTACCTTAAACTAACATATGTATTGTCATTCAGATTCCTACAGATCGGCAGTAATATGCGTTTGAAAAAAATGACCTTCGAATGACCTTGAAAAATTTAAAAGCCTCTATTCTGAAAACCCACGGACTGATATTGTCGTGACTATAACATGACAGTGGCCTGTGCGTAACCAGAAACTACCATGAGTATTGACACTCAGATCCCTACAGATCGGCAGAAAAATGCGTTTGAATAGAATGAGTTTGGAAATGCCTTGGAAATTTTAAATGCCTCTACTCGGAAATCCCTGGTACTTATATTATTGTTTCCAGATCTGTGGAGTCGGTACTAAAATCTCCGACCCCGACTCCTTCATAAAAGTTCAATATGTGTTAATAAGAGTAAACCTACTAAAATGGTAAATGATACCATAAGGGATTTCATTACCCCCTCGTGAATCATCAGCCTACATTTTAGTCTTATAACCTATATTTAAATATACGTCTAATGATTATTGCTGAATTCGGTTTATTAGTAGACAGTTTGTATTCTTAATGTACCGGAGCCAACGTTACAAAGCATTATTCCCACACCACGTGGCTCAACGCGTCATTGAATCTCCCTAGACCTCCGGTGGCTCACACGGTATAGAAAATATTCTTAAGATTTTATATCGATGTCGGAGTCGGTACGACTCCACGCATTTTGAGGTCTCACTAATAGATGAGCGGGAATGATATAGAAATTTGTGTCTTGGGCCTAATTACATTACGTGTCGTTGACGTTAATGATTGAGGGCAACTATTTTTAACGTAGGATTTAATACGTAGTATTCCAGAAGCACACATCGTAACAGATATTGGGTAAACGGGTTTCTTCATCTGAATATTTTATCTCGAAAATTATTCATGAGATAGTATAGTTGCGTCATATTGTGATATTAATTAAAATAATTATTATATTTGTTTACCGTCAAATCACAATAAAATAGTAAGATAAGATAATTAAAATGATTAAAACATCATCTTATCTTATCTTACTATTTTATTGTGATTTGACGGTAAACAAATATAATAATTATCGACAATTATTCTGAAATTATTCAAGAGATTTTCTTAAATTTTTTTAGGAATATTTGTTTCATCACTAAAAATTGTGACCGAATTTAAATGATATCGATCCCGAATGAACTATACACATTCTCTGTAAGAAACTCAGACAATAATGACGTATGGCAGAAAACATTAAATATAGATTACACTGAGATCCACACATCTATTTGAACTGTCATCAGTTTGTGTATTAAATGACATATAGGAAACAACTTTAATTTTGTGCGGTGGGGTTAAATTTGTAGCATTCTAATCGAATTTGCAATAAATTCTTACCCAGGTTATTAAGAATGGAAATTCATAAAGGAAATGTAGGCAGGTTCGCAGACTATTTATCAGTGTTTTGGAAACGAGGATTTATGTTTGTATTCAAGTGAAGTCGTTTCTATTAGTAAATTTAACGAGAATACAGACAAAACAATTAATTCCCAGGAGCAAGTAACAAATCCTTAGTGGAGCGGGGGGGGGGGCAGCTCAAGTACCATTGGTAAGAAGAATAATAACACAACAGGGACGAACTGAAAGCGCAGTTAGAAGTCAGATTGCTGGTAAAAAAATAATTCCACAGTGTAATTTGTGCATAATGAAACATGCTTTTCCGTTGAGTTCCGCCTTTGATGTAATTAAATGGATGTGGGTGTTTGAGGGCAGTGAGGCCAGGCAAACTATCGGAAACCAGGCTTGACATATGATTGCCTATAATATTATGTAGCTTATAGAATGCATCATATATGCCTCCACGTGCGCATATTTGCTTCGCGTATTTAATATATTTCTAATAGGAACGTAGCCTGTTTACGCGCCGCGCCCCCAAACTTACATGGTTTCTTGGGAAATAGAGGGGAAGATGGACTCCCTCATGAATCTCAGTAGTTGATAGAAGATCAATGAAATCCTCGGTTTGTGACGTTACCTTCTCAAATTAACTTTCAGGAAGCTCATATTTTCTTTGTATGATTTGAGGTTTTCGCAGCGGTGAGTATGAAGATTTCTGTCTTCTGGGTTGTTGCGCTGTGTAGTCTGGTCGATGTTAACCAACGTTTCAGAGGTCATACTGCCAATTGGCACATTCATCGCCCTGACCCAGAAGACAGAAATCCTAATATTTTCTTGATTAAACTACTGTATGAGTTCCGTTACATTACTTCATTAGTTTTAAGTAGTTTGTTTATTTATATTAATGTTCAACATATCTCTTCTAAACGTTTTTGGTGAATACTAATATAAAGAAACAAATTATTTTTTTATATAATCCGTATTTAATTGTACATCTTGTTTAAAACATTTTATTTATTATTACAATGCTATTTACTTTCAGTCGTCAGAAATATTTAATATTAAATTATTAGATTTAACAAACCGTCTGTCTCTCTGTAGTAATACACCATCTAGGATCGACTTGTACAACCAATGGCAACTATTTTCTAGGAAAAGGATCCTTGTTGAGAAGCTTCCAGTCTCTCGTCTTTTCAAGAAACTTTCTATTTTTTATTGAATTGAAAGTCAGTGGCTGTGTTCATAAGATCTCGCTACTGGGCCTTGTACTCTAAGAAATGGATTATTTTACATCCCCTCTGCCCTATTCATGATCTGTTTCGTCAGATAATTATATTAATATCTGTGTCAGGGTCTTCCAAGTTGTACCACCCTTCAGGTGTTCGAATTTATCATGTAACTGTCTCATAGAAAATAAGCATTTTATTATACCCTCGTTGGGTGCTATAATAGAAGTATTGTTTTTCCATAAAAATATCCTTTTATTCAGATGTTGTTACTTTACGTGTGCTAAATACTATGTCACAGCGATGCAACACGAGATTATTGCCTTGTTTCTCAACATTATTGAAACTACTCTTTAAAGATGGATGTCTTCTGTGTTGTTACGCCGTGTAGTCTGGTAGAAGTTTACCGACGTTTCAGAGGTCCTTATTGCCTCCATCATCACGGTGCAACAACCCAGAAGACAGCCATCTTAAGATTCACAGATGTGAAAACCTCAAATCCTACCACGACTCTTTAGTGTAATCGTATTTATGTCGTGTTCTTTCGTCGTTTTTGTGTCTGGCGAGGAAATGTTGTATATCTGTAATAAAATTTGTTTCTGTTTTCCACGTTTTGCCTTCGTCTGGTCATTGTCATGTTTATTATGAGGTAACGTAATGCAACAAGCATAAAGCTATCCATTTACGCTGCTTAACTGTTGCTGAGAACTAAATGCGGTTTAATTTGTAAAGCGGTCTGTGCCTATTTGACATTTATGAGCCTTGTAACTGAGGTACTACGGAGTTTAATGATAGAACGCATTTAAGTTAAGATGTCATGTCATTTAGTTACTAGATACTGAATGCGATTATAAATAAGAGTAGTTTGGTTTTTCTCTCTTCTTATCTTTCATGTGTGAGTTTAGAGGTTATGTCCTGTCGTGACAATTTATGAACTTAAGAAAAGTTAAGTAACAGAAGATACCAGAAAATTACACGATTTTCAAGAGGAATAGGATCGTACTTCGTATTCTTAAATTATTGTTGTTGAGGCGATGAAGTAAAATGTGATGGGAGAGACATGTAACACGGAGGACTGAGGAATTCATCAACATAGTGGCAATTGAATCTGAAAGGGAGAGACTGTTTGGTAGACCCAGATACTTCATTTTTGGGCGAGAATATATTAAAATCGAATTTAAAACAAAATGGCGCGCACATTTACATTGGATTCAACAGGCTTATTGTATCAGGTCCTACCAAGACTCTTATGAGTACGATGATGAACATTCCAGTTGAGTGAAATCTGAGTTTGTTGGCCATTTTGCTAACAGTGCTTTAGAAGGACCTGTAACGCAAGGAAGTAACAAAGTGTGATATTAAATTAAGGCATCTGAAAAAAGAGGAATAGGGATTATTTCTTTCCCATTTGTCTGTCTCTGTTGCTGAAAATAATGTATGACCGGAAGGTGGTGTTTGCTAACGATATTAAACTAGCACAGCTACAAGCCAGAGAAGTGACATAGAAGCTGCGCAGATTGATAGAGCTGCAAACACAGCACAGTGAGACTGACTCCATTACTAACATACAAACGCACCTCAACACCACTCCATCAATTTCGTCTGTCAGCTAGGGCTTTGGATGGAATTGACGTTCCACGCCGCATGCAACCACCTCCAAACGCAAACTATTCAGAAACTTTGAATCAAATTATGTGCTATATAAAACACAGTTTGATGTATGTTTGTTTGGTTGGGATCATAGACGAGGTATTTAATTTGGCGCGAACCTCCAGAGAAACTTTAAAATAATGTAACACGTGACCTGATCGTTGTTTCCATTGCTGTTCCCTGCAACTGAATGAGGGTAACAAACGCGGACCCATTGACCACAGCAACAAAAACAGCGAGGGATTGCAGTGTGAAATAAATCATTTCATTTTGAATTTTCTGCGTAGCTTTTGAACTAGCAATTGTGTATTTTCATGTATTTCCGACGACAATTGTGGGATTTACCTCGTTTCTAAATAGTTTGTAACTAATTTTATTCTTTTAACATCACTTTTAAGTGCGTTTGCACGTGTGTCTGTCAGGTTCGACATGTCTGCCTGTTTGTCCACGTGTAACAGCAATTTCAGAACTACTGAACGGATTTCTGTGAAGTTTCGATATATAATAAAAATAAGTTGTAGTCTGCATGAGGACTTCCATACGTGAATAGATGAGGAGTCCCGCGTGGGGAATCTCTATGTTATTTTCCTATTTCATGCGTCCGTTATTTTTATATATCCGCTTTATATAAATCAGTTAATTTGTTTTTAATGTTTTCCTTAATTTATATTATTTTAATTTCTGTATATTTTGCGTATATGTTATTTTTATTTAGACCTACATTCCGTTTTCTCTTGTCTCCTGATATCAGGCACAATATCGCATATCATCATTCCGTACTACACAAGATTTAGTGACTCCCGAATTCTTATGCAGCCGATTATACGTATCTTGTCTCTATCGGTCACAGAATGGATCGAGCTCTGACTCATGAATTCTTATTCAGCCGATTATACGTATCTTAATACATGGCCGAGTTGTCTCTATCCGTCACAGAATGGATCGAGCTCTGACTCACGGGCTGCCAATACTGACGGGAAGACTATTTACAATTCATTTATATATACTAAATCTCAAATATTCTTATCCCTAATGCAAATAGGAAGTCTAAACGTTTTTTCGTCGGTGCTTTATCGACATACAACATAAATTAGCCTTCTATTTTCTTTGGAAATGAAACGTTATTAACAAATGTAAGTAAAAACAATATTACTACTTTAGTTTAATATTGAATACCAAATTTCGAATGCCATTTTTTCCATTCTGAAGAATAAGAGGAGTGTTTTTTTATATTTGGAACTAGTTAAAACGTCAATGTGTAGTTTACACACATGCAACTAAGACACATGTTCATTTGACCACGTTGGTCTATAAATTTCACGCTGTTGTGACAACGGTCCTGTTTCATTCACCTTATTCGAGGTTCAAAGAAACAGTCCAGTACGTTTATGACATTTGAATTTGAGGGGCTTCGGATGTAAGTGGCTCTTTTGTATTTTATTATAGGCCTACGATCCGAGAGGGATTAGGGCAGGGCTGGAAAATTCCCGGGGACCTGCTCTCCCGGGCGAGTAAAAGTTTCATGCTAGCATCAAAAATGCCAACAGCACGTTGCAAAAACCAGCAGTGCCACTCTCCTTTGTAACTTTAACTAATTTGGTTTGGGGACGGTTGGATGATGTGACTGCAAGTAAACTGAATATTCGCATTTAGATTTTAACTGTTTTCCACATTTCTGTTGAATTCGAAACAAAACAGGATGAGTTTTATATTACGTCATATTTTGTTATATAGTTTTTTCAATATAATGACTTCAACTCGTTATTTATCTAATTTTAATGGCATTTAATACACTTGAATGTTTTTGACGTTACTTACAAGTATGGAGCAATACTGCTTTAGCAATTACAATTTAGATAGTTTGTCATAAATTTCTCACCTGTTAACTGGCTTATGGAGGAGGGGAATATCTTGTAGATTAGCAAGGAAGGGTTCTGTTTATTATTGTACCAATATAAGGCCCCCCGAAATCTGGTCTAATATACCGAGCGACAGGTTTCTTCGTCAACAGCAGAAGCTGTATAGCGACGCAGGTGGGATGACAGCGAAAGATCAACCGAGATAATGCGGAATGAAGCGTTCGTGGCATCTCATTGTGCTAGTATTCCTGAAACCACCTGGAGGAGATGACGGTCTCCGTGTACAAACAAAATCCGGTTCTTCCCGTAAAATATTGCGAAGTATTAAATTAATATGCTATTATTTTACAATGAATAGCTTTAGAGACTGAAGATAAAATGTCATCCAAACCTACTATTTTATTTCTTTAGTGTTCTGTCTGACGACAGGTCCATATGAACAGGATCCTTCCATCCTTTTCTCGGACTGGGACCTGTTCATATACGTTCTTGGCAGATGATCCAGAAGTGGTTTGACATTGC
>NW_019059894.1:304996-339710 GCF_000696155.1 Zootermopsis nevadensis
TTTATTTTGTGTTCTGTCTGACGACAGGTCCATATGACCAGGATCCTTCCATCCTTTTCTCGGACTGGGACCTTTTCATATACGTTCTTGGCAGATGATCCCGAAGTGGTTTGCCATTGCCTTCTTCTGTGTGTGAATGTAGTAATTGTTGGGATGCCACGGAGAAACCGGGGAAGCCCCCGGAGGAAAACTCCGTGTTGCCTAGACCACGGCCTTGCCCAACACAAGTTATAAATTCGGGCACCGCCGGGAATCGAACCCGAGATCTCAGGATTACAAGGCCAGCGTTCTAACCGCTAGACCACCGTGGCTTCTAAACCTACTATAGCGCCTAAAAAAGACTTTTTCCCTCGTTAAAAGCTCATGTCTTGAAGTTTTCGCGGCGACTAACAGTGATAAAATCCTCTAGTGTGACCAGCCGCATCAATTCGGAACGGAAGTCCAAAGTTTCATAGACTCTCACTGTCCCCATCATCAGGAGATGATATCATTCCTGAAAGGATTTTATCACTCATCTACTCCTGTTTGTCTAATGAAGTGTGGGATCAGACGGGTCACAGACACAAAAATTATAATGTGTCCAACTTGTACCTGACCAGTAGTAATCAGGCACCGAACACCCCGATAGAAATCTTCATATCGACCTCGACTACATCTTTTCGAATTCATCCAATCTCCCTCATATCTTTTCAGATACTGAGTAACATCTGCAGAAACCCAATTAAGTCAGATGTAAACCTAAGTAGGATTTTATGTTCTCACGGAGGTGAGTTCGAATATGGGCTGTAACGCCTGTACAGTCTGATAGACGTTTACCGACGCAGCAACCCTTCAAATATACATCTAGCGTATAAATAAACAAATATGTCGGACACAATGGTCGCCCGTTATGGGTTGGATAGCGGGTTTTATTTCCTTTACAGCCGTCAATGTTGCTTTATCCCTTGTAGATAGAACCCTTGCTGTTGGTTGGACCCCTTTTCATGGGGGGGACAATTTCTAAATTCTCAAGCGGAAGAAGCCACATCCATGGAGAATTAACTGTAGTTAAATAAAGCAAGAGGCTTTCTGTTACTTTTGCGGGCTGTTTGTTTGTTTGTTTGTTTTGTTGTTGTTGTTGTTGTTGTCCTATACGTACGAGTGTATTGACTAGCCCGCGAGGCAGACGGCTGGAAAATTTTGACGTGGTGGGCGGATAGACATGCATCGCATACTTATGTGTGTGTTTGTATGTATATATATCAGACCGATATGGACACGCCGTGTCCATAGAATCGATAGCCAAGCCAAATCTACAGTTGAGTTTAAATTGGTATGACTCGTACCAGATATTTTCAACAATATATAGCAATTTCAAACCTCATAGAATACTTGGATTGATATTCCATCTACACGACATGTTTTTTTTAAAAAATATGATCTCAATGTTTATTAAAATCCACTGCATGTTTCGACTTTAATAGGTTATCTGCAGGTGGTTCTATTTAAGTGGTGAAAAATGATAGATATTAATGCTGAATTGTATGCATACTTGAATAAGAAAACACCCGCAAATTCTTGTAAGTTCTAAAGGTTCGTGGAGTCATGGATAGTTCCTTCCATTTCACTGTTTCTGTTTTTCAGTATAAAGTTCTCCTGTTACGAGAAACTGTGATGTGTTATATTGGTTCCGGCTAAATTATTTCAGACTGGTGGCCTCTGCGAATTTTAAAGCCGAAAATGAAAATAAAATACATGTGCGCCTGTTTTAAGTGTTATGATTTACGGTATATTTTGTAGGAAATACATAGATTCAGATTTGTTTAAATGAGAATAATAATTACTGTTGAACTTGTATCAGGACTGATATATTTAAGAGACCACTATTTATTTGTTATTTTTTAATACAGCCTGCGAAATTGATACTGTTTTTGGATAGTTCAGCGCGTTCGTTCCGCGAAGTCATTGGTTATAGGCGAATTGACTATTACGTTTATGAGAGTGGATTAGATGTTTATTGAATGCGATTATATAAATTAAATATTTTTTAATCGGTATGAATGTTATTCCAGTAAAAAGAGAGCAATGAAGCAACGTAAGGCAGGGAGTGAGTGCAGTTTAACACAGAGATGCAGGGTCTACGGCTGTGTGCATAAGTTTCGGAGACACTTTTAATTTGAAACTTCAGCTTTTACGAAACATGCAGGATATTTTGTTAATTTCTCTCCGGACGAAAACGCTAGAAAATCCAAGTAATTAGAGTCGAATGTTAAAAGCAACCAAAAGTGTTTACATTCTGGAATATATAACAGGAGTCAGCGACTGGCGCAATGTTTTCAGAGTATGTGACATTGCTAAGCACAACAAGCCGTTTTCAGACTGAGAGTCTGTGGAGTTGTGTGTAGTTGATGTAGTTGAGTGTTTTTAAATTGTATGTTTATCTGGAAGAACAGTTGTATATCTCATGAAAGGAATGGGCAGCGATGTGATAACTCTACAAGAAGCATTTGGTAAGTTCTGGCGCAGCCGATAAGTACAGTAACACTCTTAGGAAACTACAAGAATAATTTTGGTGTAGTTTTTAAAATTTTAAGAACGTAGTGGTTCTTCGTTTTTGCTTTGATGCTGGAAATACCCAAGATAATCTACACCTGTAACCGACAGAATGCAAAGTGACGGAGAACTGAGAAAGGAATTATAATTTGTGAAGTCCCTTTTTACTTTTAGACTGTTGTATGAATCCGTAAACTCATATATTTAGATTAGATCGGATGGAAGGTGTTTTGTGTTTTTTCTTTCATTCATACGTATGAATAGAAGCGATGAAATTCATAATTAAGATTGAGGATGGCAAATGAATAATCTGGTGCATTTCCGTATATTGCAGAATCAACATTTAGACCTAATAATAAAAACGTTTTTGACAACCCTGATGAGCGCTGTCTGTCCAGTTAGTTTTCTGAAGACTCACATTGATACGTAAAATTAAAATTTATTATGCATTTACCTTAGATGTAGAACATACTTAAAATGATACACCGCGACGTTAACTGAATGTTAGGGCCTCATTTCTTTACGGTAAACGAATGCTAGTTCTCATTTGGCGTTCCAGAGAAAACGTTTGTCCACCCCTGGACTAGCGGCAAAGAATAAAAAATATGCTGTGGTGGTATTAAGGCTCCATAATTTAGAAGGCGAAAACTGGAGGTGGTGTACGTGTCCAAGTGTTGTTGTCATTGATATTCTCCTGGAACCTCTTCGAAGCGCTGGTAGTCGACGTCCTTGCCTGTGATAAAAATAGACCGCCGCTCTGTTAGCAAAGGCGTTGTGACGTTCAGTGCAATAATATCTATCCAGGTGCATTACACCTGGACAGATATTATTGCACTGAACGTCACAACGCCTTTGCTAGGTCTCGGGTTCGATTCCCGGCGGTGCCCGAATTTATAACTTGTGTTGGGCAAGGCCGTGGTCTAGGCAACACGGAGTTTTCCTCCGGGGGCTTCCCCGGTTTCTCCGTGGCATCCCAACAATTACTCCATTCACACACAGAAGAAGGCAATGGCAAACCACTTCTGGATCATCTGCCAAGAACGTATATGAACAGGTCCCAGTCCGAGAAAAGGATGGAAGGATCCTGTTCATATGGACCTGTCGTCAGACAGAACACTAAATAAATAAATAAACATGCCTCTGTCTCTAATCGTATCGCCATGACAAGTTCGTATATTATTGTCTAACGTAAATAAATTGTACATAACTTGCACGTATAATTTATTACAGAGGCATCATCCTTCAATACAAACTAAGCACTCGTATTGTCTGCAGGTTCAGAATTTCACTTACAATGCAACAAAATTTAGTAGGGATTTTTTTTACTTTTAATATAAGTAATTAAATATATTCAGCGTAATTTTCCGTTCTTTGTTTATAATATCAGTGTACTTGTACGCTTTAGAAAATGAGTATTGTCCACAAAGGCACAGGGAAGCAGAATCTGTCTTAATATTTTGAAGAATACTGGATACACTGTGTGAAAAACACTGAAGACGAAGGAGAAGGCAATTACGGTTGCCGAGAAAAATGCATTATTATTGAGGCAAATACAGCACTCTGTAGCCAGCCGGAAATTTATGGTATCCTCAGTTTCTGTTTGTACCCAGTAATTTTGTTTTGTATTTTGTGATAATTTGTAGGTCTGTGTTAAAACTCCTGCACTTTTGCGTTATATTAAAACACAATGTTGCGTATTCTTTGTGTTCAGTGAAGTAACACGCAGTTTAGTTTTTCATGAGTGTTTGCAGTGGATACAGTTCCATTTATTCTCAATTTCCCCCAAGGCCTTCGTCTTACGAACACTGCGTCTTTCTGTAAAAAAAATATATCCTGCTGTTGGCAAGGCACTGCTCTGACAAATTTCACCAAAAAGAATAGAATATAAATCGCTTTCAGCACTTCTTAAATGTTGTAAAAGAAACGTAAAATACGTGGGAAAGTAACAGAAAAATCCAAATTTGTATGGGTGGCATCATTGGAAGTAAAACATCGTAAAACAATACGGTTAATTTTTAATATTGTATGCACCACAGCACTAAGAGTGGAAGAATCAACATTTTGCCTTAAAATATAAGTTGGAGGGGTGGTGGTGTTTAGTATCAAACATGAACTGAACCTATAAAACGTGCTATTTGGAGATAACGCCTTATACAGGGCTGTTCAAAAAGATTGTCGGGGTTTTGTGAATTTTTGTGGGGCAATGCATTAAATATACGACTATTATCATTACACTGGTGGATAGAGAAACTCTCAAAGTTTTTTCTACGACTGAAGTTTCAATTTCTTCCCGTTTGGTAGATACGTGTTTCCATATATTTGAACTAACTTGAAATCATACTATTTTGTGTTAACACGTTAATATGTTAGCATGGACTGAAATCATGGGAATCAATCGCATCAGCGTACGTAAGAGTAGATAAATCAAAAGAAGAAATATATATGTATGATTTGATGTTTTCACAGCTGTGAGTATGAAGATTGCTGTCTTCTGGGTTGTTACGCCGTGTAGTCTGGTCGATGTTAACCAACGTTTCAGAGGTCGTACTGCCTCCGTCATCAGGGCAACAACCCAGAAGACGGAAATCTTCATACTCATCGCCCTGATGATGGAGGCAGTATGACCTCTAAAACGTTGGCTAACATCGACCAGATTACACAGCCAACAACCCAGAAGACAGAAATCTTCATACTCATCGCCCTGATGATGGAGGCAGTATGACCTCTGAAACGTTGGTAAACATCTACCAGACTACACAGCGCAACAACCCAGAAGACAGAAATCTTTAGAAATATGTATGGTTACATATGAGGAAAATTAAATTTCTGTTTGTAAAGCACCGTGGTTACTTATAAAACTAACGAAACGAAATCTCTGAAATGTAGGATACGACAAGGATCTGCGGAGCTGTGTGACAGGTCACGTCGGTATGACCCTGGTCACGTACGCTCCAGTCACCGTCGTTTGTGGCATTGTGCGTGCGTAGTCCAACGGATACGTCTCTTAGTGGAGAGCTTTCCTACTCTGAGGTGACCCGCAGTAACTCGCTCCCAACACAGGGATGTACCAACGCTACAGACTGCCTGAACCACGCTACTCGGAATTCAACTGTTTATGTGGTACTGCTATTACGCGGTCCTCCGAGTTACGCGGTATACACTTCCAGCGTAACTGGAGGTAGTAACTCGTCATAGCAAAAGATCAGCTTATCAACATGTGCCTCGGGACCTTTGTAAAGATAATCGATAAAATTGTTACATAACATTTTGAGAGTTTATATGACGTAAAGTGCAAAATACATGCATTGCTTCAGCTTTTGGGAATAAATGATAAAAACCTAAGGGAATTTACGTGAAATAAATGGCCTGTCTTACTGAAAAGAGGAAATAGCAAAGAAGACATTTCCATTTACAGGCCTACAAAATGTTGGTTAAACGTATTGTAAAATATGGTAATAAAATACAAACATGGGGTTACAGAGATGGAAGGGGAACAGAGCTGGAATAAATAAGAATTTAAGGACCTATATATAAAGTTTGTGAGAATTTTAAAGTTGATAAAATGTTCTGGGTGAAGACTTGTGGCAGGGGATATTGAGACAGACTATAAACGTTCAGTTGTCTAATCCAGTATTCAACCTTTTTTGTTCGCGTACCCCCAGTAATAATTTCTCTTCAACTTTGTACCCCAAAAGGTGTATAATTCAAGTTATATATAGTATATAATCTACACCTAAAATAAATTAAATAAATTACATTACTGATTATTCAGTGTTTATCATAAAATAATATATATAATTTTTAAATTTTACTTACCCCCTAAGATGTCTTCGCGTACCCCAGGTTGAATACCACTGGTCTAATCCATAAGTACAAGCAGACAAATACATGAGACTAGACGACGAGAGATTGTAACAGTGGACAGCAATGTGGACTGAATATTGAGAAACACATTAAAATTAACAGGCAAGTTTTTTGTTCTAGTTCGTACATTCGATCACCGAAATTCGAATTAAGATTGCGTTTTCCGTCAGCCGAAAAGAGAAAAATGCAATGCAGTTTTTTTTAAAGGTTGACACGCTGTGTGCTTGATTAAGAACAGCCACAAAACGACGTTTAAAGCAAAGAAGCTCAAACTATGACAACGGGTGTTACAACTGTTTAGTAAACTACAAATGTGGACTTTATTTAGAGGCTTTAAGCATAGTTTGATAGTTACGACTGAATTAAGAGGTCAAGTGTCAATCTGTTATGTTTATACATCTAATAACTACCGGCAAAGCACTGTTTTAAAAAATATATACGCGAAGCAGGGAGGTTTATGGTGCTATAAACTTCGTGCTGAAGCAGATTACCAGGCATGGCGAAATAGTTACAAAACTATTTCTGAAGCTCAACTGTCATAAAAAGAAAGTCATTTTATAGTGCTGAGTTCATTCATTAATAAACCAGTGTGTAAGAGGAATAAAGCTGACTGCTCATGTTTGTGGCAAAATAATCCGTACGTATGAACGTATTGTTTCTTTTACACAGCGATGGGACGAGGGCCTTAACTTCTGACTTTGAAAACCCAATTTTCTAATAAGTGAAACAAATTGATGGAATATATTTCGGTCCTATCACATTTTATTACCATGTTCTTAATAAAGTATATATTACTTCCTGCGGAAATTTCTTTACGTATGTATACACTTATATATAGTTACATATGTGTGTATTTATAAATTATTATTCAGCTTGTTATTATACTGTTTTGCTCGCTAGAAACGGATTTTTATATTGCTATTATGGACCACTGCATCATTGTTTTTATGTTAAAAATACCAACATGGCGACCTTCCGAACGTCCAAGGTGTTACTTCAGTACTAATGCAAAATGTTATATGGTGACGAATGTTAAATGAATGTTCAACTACTTATGCGTATTTTTGTAGGATATAAAGCAATAACATGGCGATCGCTCGAACCTCTTAGACGATATTAAGCGTTTGGTTTTATCCCGATGACCAAAGAATCACTGTGGAAGAAATTTGAAACATTTTAGAGATAGAACATAAATATTCAAGCAATCCTGTGTGTGGAACATTACTTTATATGTTATAGAGAACTTTGATACGATAACAGGCGAATTTGACTTAGTGAGAACCTGTGACAGATTTGACACGATAACAGGCAAATTTGACTTAGTGAGAACCTGTGACAGTAGAAATTATTACTGAATTTATATTTATTCATATCTCTTGCTAGCCTTGCCATATACATTGAAGTATATACTAGAAATTAAGCATTAAATATTTTCTTAATGTTGCTCATTGAAGCCTGCATGTACAGTCTAGCATGCTCTCAGAAACAAATACTCGGTTTAGTAAGGGAGTGTAATTTCCGTGCAATTAACGACGTCCACGTGACGAAATGGTTGGCAAACTTACGAAACTTTAGTGCACTGCGGGAGCTTAAGTTGTGTTTCGGTCGTGATGATGTGGTAAGTTCCCCGGCTGTGAAGAACAAGGGTTGAAACCTAACAAGTATTGTTACACCGAGATTAAATGAAATGTATGTATAGTTATTTGCAGCAACATTTCGAATTAGTTCTTAATTTCAGGGACAGGAATTTTCATTCTTTGATATGCGGACGGATTGGAGATTGGCCGAGGTCACAATAAGATAAGAGTATGCACAAAGTTTGTCCGAGTTATATTTTGTTTAGAACATAGGCTATTCCAGATTTTACAGTGGGCTGAACGTTTTTAGAGCAGTAGAAATATAAGATATAAGATAAATTTTGAGTAGGTAATGAAATTTCTATTGTAAATATTTTATGAAGGGATCATATTAGTTTAGAAATGGGTATAACTGCGATAATTATTAAAAAATTATACACTTGATTACTTCGGTAACATACTATAGAAAGTGAATACATAAATTTACAAGGAAGTAATTGTGCTTGGATGCAAGGGGTAGAATAGTACAATGATGTGTTTAGGAATAATGAACGCTTTAAGTCAGTATGAGACGGTGTCAGAACACGGACTAACATGAAATGTTCAAGATATATGCACGCCTAATCACTAATGAATATATTATACTGTGTAAGAACCAGACCACACTGTAAACGCAACAGAGACGTATTCTGAAGCACTGGCGTAGACGTGCCCCGGTATTTTTCAGATAGCCGTTAGTATTCGCTGCGTGCCTTGCAGTTCCAAGTACCGAAATTATTCTCAACTTTGTACGGCAGTTATAAGAAAGCCGATCCGTTTTTACGTTCTCGTTGCAGTGTGTGTTAAAAGGACCTGTCCTTTTCTGCAGAATGCAAATGAGAATTGAGCTCGTGGGGAAATGTCGACGTAATTACAAGTTCCGATGTATTTAAAGCTTTTCTTTGAGATTTCACTTCCTTAATTTTCTTGGTTATATTGAAAAGTTGTGGAATGAGGGCACGAAAACTAGATGCAAATTGTCTGTAAAGAATTCAGGTTTCAGACAACGCAATTAATGTTCGGAAGTGTCAGGTCTCGTTTTTTGATGCTGGGTTAAACACTTAGCCCATCTTTCGTCTGCCTGTATAGCAAGTAGTGTGACGTTAAAGCCATGTACACTGCGAGAACAAGCCTTTTTTTTTATTCCGCGATCTGTGAGGACTGTCGGCATTCTGTAATAAATCTCACAATGCAGTGGATAGTAAGTTGAGACTTTTTCAAACGACAGATACGAACATAAATCGGTGTCCTCTACGTCGATTCAGCGTCTAAGAGTAGGAATACTCAACATAAATGTAATCTGGGCCAGTATATCTCGGGTGCTCTAGCTCGGTCTCGGTTTGGTGAACTATTTGCAATTCCGTAATTCCTGTAATCGCAACTATGTCGACCTTCTCGTGTTTATAAATAGCTAGAAACAACAGTAATTTCATAGTAACTAATGTAAACGAAGCAGATATTTTGCGTTGTTCAAGTTCCTGCAACTGGTCGATGCTTACGCCATGCAAACTTATGGGGAGTGGAGTACAGATGCACGCATATTTAATCTTGGCGCCAGAAGGAGGTTAGTGGTGAGGTTCACAACCCTGCTGCTCTACTCCCGAGAGAAGAAAACTCTTACCATTGCACAGATAGACGAGTGGACCCACTTGAAATATGAGTGCAGTAAAGAACCATGAACTAATTTTGTGACAATTTCAAATTACTCTGTATCCTTCCGCCTACGTCTTCATCCGCAACTAAAATGAAACATAGCTGTTATCAATCTCTAACTATAAAGTTTCTGTTCGCCGGCGAGATAATTTAATTTAAAGGCCAATCGTAAATTATTCGAAAATGACGAAAGTATAACGAACGCGATAATATAGAATAATAAATTACTGTACGGGCATTCATGGGTTATTGGCACTGTTATGTGAAATTTAACCGCTCGTACTCCATTCTGTCAAGCGTGTAGCGCAGAGATAAATTAGATGGTAAAAATGCAAAGAGCGATCTCGTGTCCTCCGCATTCGGCATGCCCGCCAATTTGTATTGTTACAAGATGCTAACTCCTTCTGATGTGACCCCAGCGGTGGTAGGATATACTACGTCTAATTCCTGAGCGGCTGCAATGCAAGGAACTTCATTAGAACCTAAAATTTAAAAAAAAAAAAACTATTTAAAAATATCAAATTTTTCTTATGCCTATGTTGTGTCTTGGGAGATTTTCATAAGCGGTGAAAAATGCACAGGACAAGTGACAGGAGACAGGAAAATTATGTAAAGATGATTACAATGTATCAGAATGTAGTTCTTAATTTATATCTGTTGATCAAATGTAAGATTTACATTAAATTACTATAACTGGATTATTTAACAACGGACTCAGTACGCTGCTGACTCAGTCCTCCGTTGATTGTTCCATCCCATGATACCAACAATTAATTGCGTTCAGGGAGTAGACTATTTGCAGTAAATATTTTGTGAATCTATAAACATACAATAATTGTAATGGAAAATGCAGGTGTCTCTTTGGTAACTGTTTTACCGTCAGATTCTAAAGAGTCCAACACATCAATGGCGAAACAGTATGAAAGTGAGTGAAAAGTATAATGTATGTAATTGAGGAAAATCTCAGTACACTGATGTGGGAATATTATGTCAGGAACATCGGATTTGGTTGTTAGACTACTTAACTGCGTTTTGAAACTTTCAAATGTCTCCACATTTTACATTTCATTAAAGTAAGTATGGATATCCGCATGCAAAATGGCATAATAAAAATATTTCAGGTACAGAGGCATGGCGTCAGGCATATTTCATAGTGTGTGATAATAATATAATAAACTATAAAATATCATTGCCAAATACAACAGTAAATATACGAATACAACAAATAAATAAGAAATATCTGTAATAAAAAATGTAATATTTGTTAAATTGAGTTCACAGAGGCTTAAAGGTTCTTAATAATGACGCTATTTTATAACTCCTACTAAAATTAGGCGAATTTTAATTGTCGTCTACTTGCGGACAACTTAAATGTGGACATAACGTAGCACGGATGATAATATTATTGTGTTTGTAACTTGAAGAGAAGAGATTCAAATACGGAAGAAAGGAAGATAGGACACGTAGGTACGAAAGAGATAAAGGAAATACGAAATGGACAAAGAATGATAATGATAATCAAGAAATTGTTCCCCGTTAAATTATAACGGCCGTTTATTACAAGACAGGGATAGGGTAAGACCAGTTCCTTGGTATAAGGCACGCCTATTGTATCAGTCCCAGATGGTAATAGGTGAAAACGGAACGTTTATGCAAAGATGATTTGCAAGAGTCTTATGTCTAGTTGAATTTTTAGTGCCATCTTGACCACCACACACTCTTTAGCCTATGAACTTCCCAGTCTAAGTGACTGACGAGATTTATGCCATCTTGACCACCACACTCTCTTTAGCCTATGAATTTCCCAGTCTAAGTGACTGACGAGATTTAATTTGAAATGCAGAATGTGTACGAGTTTTCACACCCCTTTCTTACTAGCGGGGGTGGGGGTGGGACTGGCAGCATTTGTTTCCCCTCCAAAAGATTTAATTAGGCGGTAACGTGACTTAACAATGGTGATGATGACAAAGAATAAATTGGTGGTGGTTGTTTTTACGCTCGGAGAGACTTTGTCAGAGAGTCAGAGTTGAGAGCATTTAAGTGTTTCTTTCTTTACGTTTTGAGACACGAAAAAACACTTGTGATTCTGGAGAATACGAAGCATCTACGCTATGCGATAGTGATAAATATCATTGATAAAACGCTAATAGATAATAATTATTCTAATTATAACTGATGTGGACATAAAATAATGTCCGGATGAGTTTCGCATAGGCTGCCGGAATCAGTTGGTAACATAATAATTAATAATTTCCCCCAGATTTCGGATATATTCCCCCAATTTTTCTATGTTTGTCGTTTGATTACTCGATTGGCGGTAGCTGTGTTTATTCTTGAGAGTAAGTAATCATTGGCCTAAGCAAACTCAGGTTTCCAGATAAAAGTATCTTCTAAGGTGTTAAAATAAGCTCATATTGCATTAAATAAATGAAGGGAATACATTGAAAACCTTTATTTTGTTTTGGATCTGTTTAAACATTCGTACTGGATAAGTATTTTTATAGAAATGAACTTCCATTACAGAATAGTGAGAAAAAAAATGTTTGCGGTCCTGAATTTGCATAACCTATTTTAGTGTTAGAATCAACTTGGTGTTATGGTGGGATTGATAAGCTAGAAGTCAGCTCAGATCTCACTCAGCCCCGCCAGTTTGTAAAAGCTCTGTTCAAAGGAACGGAAGAGGTGCAGAACGAGCTTCTAATGTTTATACACGGATAGAATTTTTTATCATACTCCTTCTAGCATTGCGTCCTTCTTCATCAATATTCGTCTTGTCCCGCATATCCAAGCCATTGCAGGCGCAAGGCAAAGAAGACTGCAGAAGTCTAAGTAAACACTGAAATTCTCAATCCCCTCATTCTCTCTTTTCTCTCACTATCACTTTTATTTTCACACACAAGGAGAAAGTGAACGTAAAAGTGGAAACGGGACAAAAAGATTCCGTATACTTTCTTTCTCTTATACAGCATCTGACGTACAAGAGCATTTCTTGGGCTTAAAGTTTTAATGTGGGGCTTAGTAAACGGCTAATTTAAAGTGCATTCACTAAATTTTTACCATGAACAAGAAAAGAAATTGTAACCTAAATGCCACAGGGGTTTCTATCTTTGTTTTAATTCGAAATTAATTTAAATTATTTGAATACGATGTTATTGTTTAACTTCTCTTACACGATTTGCGTCTCACATCTGTTTAATAGCTGAGAACTGTAATCAAAGAGAAATTCGGTCAGATGTGCAAGCTATACAAATGTTTATTATTTTTGTTTCTCCTTTCATGTCAGCATGCTTAAGTAACTGAAATTAATTGAGCAATGTATATTGGCAGTTATATGTATTATACTCCTACTATTTTATTGTTTTATAATAGTACAAAGTTGGAAATTATTGACTTTTCGAGGGCTAGGAAATAGTCCTGTTTTGTATTTCCGATGTCTGTTGTAGATAGGTTACATTAGTTTAGGTTAGGTTAGGTTAGGTTAGGTTAGATTAGTTTAGGTTAGGTTAGATTGGTTTAGAGGTTAGGTTAGGTTAGGTTAGGTTAGGTTAGGTTAACATATTTCGTGTGCTACTTTTATTGTCGTTTATTTCTGCGTTGATATATTAAGTACGACTACTGATCGAAATATTTAAGCCAGTAGAGGTTGATGAAAGTACAAAAATTAAAAATCTATAACAAGTTAGTTATTTTTCAGTTTCCATTTTGCATTTAAACCTGAACAGTAAATATCAAAGATAAATCCAATTCATCAAGATTTCGGTCTACAAAATGGGAATTGGTTTGCCACGTCGACATAATGCTGAAGACAGATTCCCAGTATCAATGAAGAAGAACGGACCGACTGATTCAAGAAACTTAGTACTTTGTTGGACATATTTTTAATTACTGTTACAGGAACGAGTCGAAAGATGTTTTCCTTTTGGGTTTCCCAGCTAAAATGTTTTGTGAATTTCTTATCCTCATGCTTGGTGCATGTCCATGGATGGAGGGTTCAAATTGTGACGCCTCCTCATTACTGAATCTCTTATTACAGTCGACTCTCTTAGTTTCAGATATGGTAATCACCATTTCGTTCTGAAACACCCTAACCATGTTCTTTCTTGAGATTACAGACCATTTTGCACACGCATATCAAACAACAACTTTTATGGGAAATTTAAAAGTTTTTGGCGATATTCTGACACGTAAAGATTACTTTGGACATTATCCGACGTATAAGAGTTTGATTTTATTAATTAAATAAGAATATGTACTGTATTACTGCATCAACCCCAGTTCACATGAACATATTGTAATCACTGGAAACAAGGCGGGTACTAGTCGTAAGATTGTGAGTGAATATCATTACAAGTTTCCCTATCATTTAAGTTAACAAGACATCTGTATGAATTCATTATATTTTAGGTTTACTTAACACTGTTGCTCAGACTAAAGGTTTAACGTCGAATGACTAGACCAGGGGTGGAGAACCTGCGGCCTTAAGGCCACATGTGGCCTTCTAGGTTCTTAAGTGCGGCCTTTTGACTGAATCCAAATTTTACAGAACAAATCCTTTTATTTTTATTAATACATTTTTCAAGACGCCCTTAAGGTCACAAATGACGGATACCCATTTAGAGGATCAGCTTAAACTGCGGACCTCCATGGTGCAACCAAACATTCAAATGATTTCCTACAAAAAGTAGACACAACAAAGTCATTAAAAGATTAGTTAACTTTAAAATTAACAACTGTTTTCATTTTTTGAAATTATTTAGTACATAGTAGTTAGATTTTTACAAAATAATGTACATTTTTAAGTATATCTAATTGAAGTTTCTTGAACGCGGCCTTATTTAATTACAGCTAAATTAATGCGGCCTTCCAACATGAAAAGGTTTCCCACCCCTGGACTAGGTGATAGAAGAACCTTAAATTGGAAAATATATGGAAGCAAGTAGTCAAGGGCTGACTACGTAATACCTGTGTCAGGATAGCCAATAATGTCTTCAAGTCAATGTTGACATATTAGCATAAGTTAACTCTTACACCTTACAAAATCTGTTCTGTTTATCATTATTTTGTCTCTGTTTTCATTCGATGTTTAACTTGCGCAGTTGAAACACCGTCCTTCGTTATTTAAGTGTGAGTACCTTTCTGCTACGTCGTCGGTAAACAGTCGAATAAACAAACAAGCAAATCTTGCTTGGTTAATTGAATATTTCATTGGTGTTACTGACTTATCTTTCAGTACATCCATATTCCAAACGGAACTAATGATGTTTGCGTAGGTCATACGAGCATCGGTCGCTCGTTCTAGAACATGCATTGTCTTCGGGAAACTGCACACTCAACAGCTAAATTAATTAGTGCTCTGTAATGAGAGCATTTCTGGGGTGCTATGCCATGGACTGTTAGAGGGGCTGCCAATAACAACGCAATGTGCAGGAATGTGAAACCAATTAGACTCTGCGACAACGGTACACACTGCTTCTACAATGTGCAACCAGCTTCATCGAGTTTATTATTTTCTGTTCCAAGAGACACGCTTTTATATCTAAAACGCACGTGCAGGGATGTCCGTGTCATGACAGTCTGTAAACAGCCGTAGAACATCGTAAATAGTTATATAGTCCTTTTCGGTTTGGACGACTGGAGTTTTATTCTGGGAAGGAACAGAAATTTTACGTAAAATTTTACTTCTGGGCTGTGACTCTGTGTAGTTTTGCAGGTAGAGACCGAGGTTTTGAGTACGCGTAAAGCTTCAGCCCTAAAACTGGAGAACGGATGTGCCTCTATCTACTTATGAGTCCACACGGCGTCAGAGTCCAAAAGAACAACATAGATATATTATTTAAAGCTTTAGCGGCGACGTAACTCAATAAAATTTTCTCGGACGATCAGCCGCGTCAACTGGTTGAAAGAAGAAACCGACGTTTCAGGGACCATCTCTGTCCCCAGCATCAGGGTTCAGAGATGGTCCCTGAAACGTCGGTTTCTTATTTTAACCAGTTGAAGCGGCTGATCGCCCGAGAAGATTTTATTGAACAACATGGATATATTCACCTCCATGAGAACCTTAAATCTCACTTAGAGGTTTATCTCGTTGTCACAACGTCCAGACGGGATCTGAGCCCCCCTACAGCCTCCTGTCCGAGAGTTCAATTTTCTTTTACCAGGGTTTGATGTGAATACGAGGTCCTGATTTATTATTAATAATTATTATTTATTTAAAGGCCAGTAGGTATTCAAGTGTTCGTTTGCATGAATAAACTAACTTTGGTAACTCGTTCCAGTATCTCCACTTTGCACTAAACTTGTGTCAAGTTGATTACTCAGGTCTACAGTATCTAGTTCCGAGGTAAAGAATGCGTGGAGCTATACCTCCACTCCCCGATACATATTCATTTTGTGGTGATTAAATAGGGAGAAGTACAACTTTACATTTTACCGTTTAGAGCTACAAGTCGTGTTGAATAGAATCTGAGACATTTTGAAGTCTCCTTCCGTATTCGTCAGGAAGATGAATAGGCTCTGTGGATTTTATTCAATCATGAGATGACTTACAGCCGAAGGAGATTTCATGGAATAATGACATCAACACAATCGCATTACGTCTTACATAATTTATCCCGTTTATTACTGTCTTAAAACAATGAGCAATACAGAAATGATCGTAGACAAACGAGGTTATAAAATAATATGTATTTTCAGTTTCATAAAACATTGAATTTTCAGAACAAACGTCATCCGTTGCAGGCATAGAACTTGTTGTTTCAGAAACAAGAAATTATATCAGCTGCTTTTCTGATGCACCATGCTAAATGAAGGTGTAACGTCCGAATATTACATTTCCGAAACTGCTAATGTCATCGCGACTAAAGCTGGTATCGGGGATCTGCAGTAAAGGTATCGTTAGAATTATATTTTGGACCGCATCAACCCAGTATAATTCCTACTTTCCTTGAGGACCAAATCAAACTTTGTCTATTTTCTAAATATACTAATCATACGGAAATTTTCTAGGTCTGTGCGATATAATATAGTGACCCTTAATATTAGTCTAAAGGTTTTTTTCGGATGTGATGGTTATATAATTAAATAATACAAGCACCACGCCATGCAGATGTATGGGAGAGTGGAGATATAACTCCAAGCATTCTTAAATTCAGCGGCAGAAGAATGAGTTAACGTGCAGTTACAACTCCGGTCGTTTTAACACAAAGGAAAATCCTTGTAACCATTGGATAGGAGACTGTGAGAGGAAGAATATTTTCTGGTATTTGCACATCTGTAGACATACAAACGACTAATTTGATTCTATGAAAGAAGGCATGTTCCCCCGAAATGTCAGTAATTTTTAACATTTTGAGATACCCAAACGAATCTAATAATCATTATGGATTCCGTGAAAATGTCAAATATCATAGAAGTAAAACTGTGTTAACAGTCGATTAGGATTCGATACGTTGATAAGAGAGTTCCAGCTAGCAAATAGGGTATCCAACTTCTATTCGAAATCTGTTCCTGATTTTAGATTTTCAACAGTCCAAGCATGACGTTGTTTGGAACTGTTTCTTCTCTAATAATTTGTAATTTATCATGCGTAGAAATTCCAGCACTCCGTATTAAGAAACCTAGTATTAAAACTGTCGGGCCTTAAACAAATAATATTGTTATAGTACAACTTGTATGGAGCAGGGCGTTTTGGTCCTCGCCCAGCGATGTAACGATGGAAAATTTGCTGTAGACTCTCAGGGCTTGAGAAGCCAAGCCCCAGCGAGCTTTGTAATAAAAATCTTAATTGGGAGATTAAATGGAGGATTGTTTTGCCTGTCTTGGTAAAAATAACTTAATTAAACTATGACTACAAGAAATCGGTTCAGGGATAAAATTATAAGTTCTAAACATTGCGAATTATATTTATCAGTGATGCAGAAGGCAAGTTCATTTAGTATGAATATTACATCTAACCGAATTCAAATAATATCTTCTGCTTTTCCTTAAATTGTTCGACCCTAAAATTACAGTACTGAAATCGTTCGCCCAGTTATATCGTCCTATAGTCTTGATGAACGAGTTATTAAATTGCTGTTTGACTTCTGTATTTTTCCTTCTTTCTTTCTCGATATTCTGCCGTATCAGTTAACGGAAAAGAATAGAGATTCCTATGTCACTGATAGAGGAAGGTTCTTCGCAATGTCTTTGTATGCAAATGCAAAGGTTTATGTCCATGGCTGTGTACATCTGTACTTCGTCAACCAGTAGTCCGCGGGAAACTGTTGGCCCACAAGTTCTAATTAGTTAATTGTGGTTAAATATTATTTTTCAATAGAATTTTTGGAATTAATTTGTAGTTCTTCGGTTGTTCAAGGATTACCTGGACTTTTTATTTACACAAAACATATACGTGTTAGATTCACCAAACAATAACGACTTTTAAATATATTGTTACTCTACACTGACAGAGTTTTGCCATCGCCGTGGCAAGGCATTAATGCTCTCAGAAAAGAAGGACTGCGTAGGCAATTCAGGACACCGCGCCGTTGTGAAGCCATTCCAAATTGGACCTCATTGATTCTTGAGTGAAGTAGTGTACCCATGTCTCGTCGTTCGAGAAATGCGTTGTTCCCCTCCAGTTCAATACGGTTCAGATAATCGGAAGACAAACGCGTAGTGCTTTGTTCTGTTTTCACAAAAATGAATTAAATTTCACTGCCTACAACCAAATTAAACCTATACTTATACAGTGCCCACGATTTTGTTTTAATTCAGGCAGTATAATGTTTTCCTCACTTTATATGCTGATGAAAATAGATGTTCGGGGTTCGAAGATGCTGGTTGGTTATACGAACGAAACTGTACGCATTTATGTTTACATGTGTAAGTACTTACTTATGTAACTATTTGCGCTTATTTCTGCGTATTCGGGTTCGATTCCCGGCGGTGCCCGAATTTATAACTTGTGTTGGGCAAGGCCGTGGTCTAGGCAACACGGAGTTTTCCTCCGGGGGCTTCCCCGGTTTCTCCGTGGCATCCCAAAAATTACTCCATTCACACACAGAAGAAGGCAATGGCAAACCACTTCTGGAGCATCTGCCAAGAACGTATATGAACAAGTCCCAGTCCGAGAAAAGGATGGAAGGACCCTGTTCATATGGCCCTGTCGTCAGACAGAACACTAAATAAAAAAAAATAGTTTGCAGGTACCGTCCCTCGGCTGATATAACAGCCTGCTGTTTTACCGGTTCGTTAATCAGAGACGATGTTTAGGTTTGTCCTTATACAAACCTGATGAAGAATTTAAATGTAATCTGATGCTGATTTGCTAGAAGTACACATAGACCAAGAGGAAATGTTCTAACCCGATGTTAAAAATTTCTTACGCTTCGTGGCTGCAATTAATAGACGTGTATTGAGTGGATCTGTAGTTAGAACAGCTTGAGAGAATTAGGACGACTTAACCAATGTTTATGATTTTAATCGGTAGAAGGTCTACGCGTATATGCAAGCCACTGCATCGACTGTGGTTCATGAAAATAACTGCGAGGGAAGTGAAAACCTTAGCTGAGGTAAGATATGTTAGAACATGTGAATATCTTTCACGGAGTTAGTACCTAGCTTTGTATGCCGGTGTGGCAATTCGCGAACGATCTGCGCGTACAATAAGACGAGCAAGAGGATAATAGGTTCCCTATGCAAGTTGCGGTTCCTACTAAACCTCTCTTCTTCCCCACCCCTCTTCTCCAGAGGTCGTAACCATGGTTACCGTGGTAACCAGTACCACAGTCTGTTGTTCGTACGTGGAGACAGATCGAAATTTTGTTTACTTTCTTGTTTCAGCGGTAACAGTTTTGTGGCAGTCAACCCACGTCTTTTATATGATGGTCCAAGAACATTATGTATTCAGTCATTGAAGACGGAACTCAAATGAAGGCGTTCTTTGTGAATTCGCCACATAATGTAGCAATGACAGCAAATAATCCAGACATAGAGACATAAATGCCAAGAAAACATGGCAGATCACAGATCTAGCTGACAGATTTGTAGATTAAAATAAAAATAAGCAATGAACCTATTTTAAAGAACGCTGGTTTTCAATACACAGTGTATGTGAAAGATAAAAGGAAATATCACATCACTATCTACTGTTGTACGGGATATATTAAGATACTCGTATTATCTACAATTCCAGTATTAGCAGATAGTTGTTAATTAAATTGAACTGCTTTTCTAAGTATGGCCGATATTACATGCAAAGTGATTTTAAAAGCATAATTTTTAACACACAACCATACGATGTTAGTTCAGTATCGGATACAGAGTATAATTATCAGTTAAAATTATTCTGAGATTTCATTAATAATGATAATAATTCAATTCAATTCATTTATTTAAGTGCTTGGCAACAGCCAAAAAGGCCAATAACAGCCAAGCAATAAACTAGAGTACAGGATAAAATATAATAAGTAATTAATTTATTTCAATAATAATAAAAGTAAAACAAACAAATGAAACTAAATATATAAATGTACCATATTATTAATAATTCGATTCATTTATTGAATAATATTTCACAAGTAAATGGGCTAAATACGATAACTAAGTAATATAATTCAATTTAATAATTCTAAATAAAATAAAATAATACCAAATAATAATAATAATAATAGTTCAATTCCTTTGTTGAGTGTTTGCCAACAATAAAGAGCCTATGACAGGCAAACACTAATACAGAGATAGAAATTTGATAAAAATATTTGATGATAATAATCATCATCATCATAGCCGTAATGATGATAAACACAGAGTCAAATAGGCTATCTTAAATGTAAAGACAGAAATTCTTGGACGCTGGTAAGGAGATTGATGTACAAATAAAAGCAGAACAAAGAAATTTCTAATAAATGAATTTAAGGTTCAATGTAAACGAGCAAAAATCTCACTAAGTGCAGTCCTAATTATAGCTCGCACTTCTGCCCTTTTTATAGTAAGCATACTACTTGGTTTAAGAACTTAAATTCATCTGGAATGGCGAAATGAGTTTTTCTTACTGGCTTGTAGTTTGTCTCTTTGTGTTTAATTAAAGAGGGTGAATCAACTCTCCTTCTTCTTAATGATCTTGAGAACGAAATCTCCGTTAACGTAAATTCTGAATTAAATTTCTACACAACCAAAAATACATATCTGTTACATTTCAAGCATTGTTCAAATAAATAATGTAATTTATGTGTCACGTTATTCTGTTTATAGTAAAGTAAAGGTTAATGTATGCTGATATCCATTGTAATGCAAATTTAACCATGTTTTTAGCATATAAATTGAAGACATACATGTAAATTAAACTGCATTTAGGCGAAAAGTCAGGGTTCAGGTATAGAAAACTTTCTGAGTTTTTCGAATTTTCTTTGCTAATATCATTCCGCGATAATCCCATGCTCATTTATTATCGCCGTATCAGATGTGTGACTGTCCTGACAAAGCAGCATATTATCATAACCTCTATTATAAATTAGAGGATTCATCCCTGATCCGGTATTTTAATGATCTCGGATTAAAGTCTGTTTAGTTTTTAGAAACCTCACATATATATAACATTTGGAAATGTTGACTCATAGCTAAAGAGTCAGCCCTTTAATCAGTCACCTAGTTCGTCAATGATGGAACTGTTTTGTAAATACGTAATAATACCGCATTCTCATCAACGTAGATGGTAATGTGGTATCTGCCTCGTAATCTTCCAATTTACTCTTCATCAATTGGTGCTGCCTGTGGAATTATTACCGTGTGTTACCATGACGACGTAACACGTCGCGGGAGACGGATCCCATCAATCGCTTCAATCATCCGCATGATTATTGATTAGCACCGTAGGACCCGCACAGCGAACTGTGGAATAGTTTTACCTGTGTGATAGTATTGATTGTAATTTGGCTGGAACAGAAAGGTAAAACCAAATTTTTGTTACGACTTTTTTTAATTTCCATCTATTATTTTCTTGTTTCCGACATTTTAATTCGTCGCTTAAACACTAGGACTGTGGATTCAGTTTTCGCTCAGAGCTTAATTTTGGTCAAAAATCATGCCGTGTATTGAATATTATTTGCATATGATAGAACTGTGAACAGTTGTTTGCGCAAAACGTTTAATTTTAAAAGTTTTCTAACAGACTCAAAAATGTGTACAATCACAGCATTGTACTTGAAATGTGACATAAAGGGTTTTTTTTTTTTTGGTTTTAATATATTTGAAGATTTCCGTCTTCTGGGTGAATTCATCGCCCTGATGACGGAGGCAGTATAACCTCTGAAACGTTGGTAAACATCGACCAGACTACACAGCGCAACAACCCAGAAGACGGAAATCTTCATACTCACCGCCCTGATGATGGAGGCAGTATGACTTCTGAAACGTCGGTTAACATCGACCAGACTACACAGCGCAACAACCCAGAAGACGGAAATCTTCATACTCACCGCCCTGATGATGGAGGCAGTATGACTTCTGAAACGTCGGTTAACATCGACCAGACTACACAGCGCAACAACCCAGAAGACGGAAATCTTCATACTCACCGCCCTGATGATGGAGGCAGTATGACTTCTGAAACGTCGGTTAACATCGACCAGACTACACAGCGCAACAACCCAGAAGACGGAAATCTTCATACTCACCGCCCTGATGATGGAGGCAGTATGACTTCTGAAACGTCGGTTAACATCGACCAGACTACACAGCGCAACAACCCAGAAGACGGAAATCTTCATACTCACTGCTGTGAGAACCTCAAGTCTTACATTTAAAATATTTATTGGTGAAACGCAACTTTCGTTCTAAAAATATGATAATTTTGTGGAATATCTCTGTAAATAAAAGTATATTTTCAGTTTATGGACATTAGCACTTCAAACTAAAGAAAATGTTCCTAATTAGTTTATTAGCAAAATTAGCATAGAATATATCGTTTAATACCCCTAGACTTGGTGCATTATTTTTTTTAAAAATTTACCGTTAACCTCAACCAACAAATAAACTGACTTCAAGAAAAAACAACTTATCTTTAACGTCATTTAACCAAGTGTCTACGTCACAGTGCAGTTTCATTTCATTCTGCAGTATATAGGCATTCTTTTTCTTGTTTCAGAACTAAGATCTTTACCACATTCTGATAAAACAATATCGACTATTTTCTGTATTTTGTGTTCTGTTTAAACGTTTGTTGCAATAGGACTATTTTTCGTGTCTGTTTGTTCTGGTTTTAATATTAATATAATTTTACTAGAAGCAGGGATTTCGATGACATTAAATCACCATTTGTTATAACAGAGATATATGAGTGGGCATGTTATGTGTGCGGGAGAGATGATAGATTCATACAGAATTGTATTTTGAAAAATTGAATTCTGACGTAAGTTGGGAGGACAATATTACAATGCATCTTATACAAACAGGGTGTTGACTGAATTAATCTATCTCAGTGACATACGCAGGGCTGTTGCAAACACGGCAGTGAATTATTAGTTTCATAAAGAAACTGGGAATTTCGTGATTATCTGAGTGACTGTCAGCTTCTCAAGATGGACGTTTCTCCACAAGGTTAGTTAGCTAATTATTTTAAGTAATAACGAATCCAGTTAACTTCTAGAGCTAGTACTCTTTTAGGTTTATACCAGGTTCTTCGTGGTTTTACGCAGTCTCTCCAGGCAGATGCCGGGATAATATCTTAAATTGGGCCACGACCACTTCCTTCCACATACTTCCCAATTCATTACTCACCGTTATCCTCTCATTCGACGATATGTAGTCTAGATACTGAAAGCGTCGTTAAATAAACTATAAATAAATAAATATCTAGGTTTGTACCATCACTAAAAGCTAATTAGTATGTAACAGTCGAAAGCTGACCTCTCAGCAGGTTATATCTACACAAGAATAGTCTTGGGTCTCATCTCATTTTGTGTGATCAGTGACCCCCTGAACATGAATGTCATTATGAGGCTGTTTGTCTTGACACAATTACTGTGTTCAATTAATTCACATGTGTGGCTATGCTAATTGTAAATCGAATTTCACCTAGCAAGTTTGCATGAGACATGTGACTGGTGCCCGGTCCGAACTTCGGCCAGGACATCAATTGTCCTGACTGAGATTTTCTGTGGTTGTCCTCAGTCCTTCCACGAGAATGCCGGGTCAGTGCCTCTACGTAGGTAACGATCGCTTCCTCCCCAATCCTTTCCAGTTCACTGAATTCAATCATCCTCTCACATCAATCGACTCTAATCGCCGGTGCAGTTGATACGACGTTATTAAATAACTAATCCATTCAACAAGTCACTTTTTTTATAATGAATCCATTTATATATGGCTTAGATGATAAATATGATGATGATGATGTTATGTATTTAGGCCTGTGACAGTCATGGAATGCCTTGGAAAAGTTTTATTGTCTCCTACGTTGTCTATTATGTTAGTTAAAACTGCTTAAGACGTTACTAAGTAACCCGCTATAAACACCATACCACCCAGACGGGCAACATTGTATGGGATTTGGGCTAGATTTCTCCATGCCAGGGGCTTGACTGTGCTTATGAATTATAAACACTTTGAAAAGCTGCCGGCGACTTGGATAAGCAGGTTTTTTTTTATGAGTTTTCCAGAATTGGAGAAATTTTGTTCTGAGAAACAGTTTGTGTTAAATTCGACTGAGAAAAGCAAACAGTAGCTGAACGTTATCTCGTCCGCCACTTGACGTTGAAGGTTGCAGGGTATTTATAGGCTAATCGAGCCAGTCTCTTTGCCGCTGATGAGTGGTTGAAGATAAAAGTTTTCAAAGTTAAATTGCTACATCTCCAGTCTCTGTACAAGACTGATAGGTCATAACCCTGCCCTAGGGGACGATAATTTCCTCTCTAGTGACGCTTCGTGTATCCGCGCTGATAAAAAATTAACGGTTAGTTCAGTAACAGTTACGTTTTCGTAAAACTGGTTTAAAATATTGTACCAACATTGAGATTAATCAATAAATTGGAGATTCCTAATGGTATGGTATTTTCTTACTATTACCTTAATTTCTCAATGCTTTTCTTATATTCCTACTTTCGTTTTCAAATATTTATAAATGATCTCTGTCTCTTTGAAGGTTTCCTAATTTATTTCTCCCCTTTGATTTTGTATTCTGATATTTTTTACAAATCTCTCGTATCCTATTCTTCGAATGTTATCCATTCAGTTTTGTGTTCTATAATAACATGAGATTAGCCACGGTGGTCTAGCGGTTAGAACGCTGGCCTTGTAATCCTGGGGTCTCGGGTTCGATTCCCGGCGGTGCCCGAATTTATAACTTGTGTTGGGCAAGTCCGTGGTCTAGGCAACACGGAGTTTTCCTCCGGGGGCTTCCCCGGTTTCTCCGTGGCATCCCAACAACTTTATTTTATTTTCTTCTTTCGTCTTTTATTTATTCAAATATTTTCTTCAGCATGTCTTGGACACCTTATTACAGAATCTTAAATTCTGTCACCATCCACATTTTACATAAACACAAGCCGGCTGAAACCGCCATTGTTTTATGAAGCACTATCTGTTTATCCTTTGAAGTTATTTTAATTGCATCTGAAAGCTGATACTACTCATCTCGTATTATACAGAATGTTTATGAAATACATGACACCAATTTAAACCCGTGTTTTCTGCACAAAAGAAACGAAAAATGTCTTTGTAAACCTGGATCCAAGGAGGCTTAGTTTTAGATTTATGGACCATAAGATTACCTGACTAAAACCTGCTGCACTTTTATTTATGGGGCCATTTTAAAAGTGCTGTGTATGCTACGGCAGTCAATTATGTAGCAAAATTGCGACATAACAAGGAAGGTGGATGCAAGTTTAATCCATAATACTCCCAGAATTTTCGAGCGCGTGTGACAGGGCTTAATGAGACGCGAAAACACAAGGGAAAGCTCTGAGTATTTATTTATACTTTGTTATCAACGCAGTAATAATAACTTTGCGATCAGCGATTTGTAAATAAACACTTTCGTGCATACGTCTTTTTCACTTTATTATTTTATCTATTTCCTTCCGAAATAAAACAGGCGATATCTCAAAGATGAAGAGTTAGAGGACCCACCATCTTTCCAAAGACTTTATTTTTGTAGTTTTGTGTGTAGAACACTCCCTTGAAGTGGTGAAATATATCTCAGAAATATCTTGTAGTGGAATTTAAGCAAATGAGGATTAAGTGGTACGGTGGAATGAGAGCTGTTATATTTTTTCTGCTTAATTTTCATATAACTCTCGATTGTAAAGTGTTTATTAAAGGCGACTTTCTTGCTTTGTTCATATATTTAATTTTCAGAACAAAAAACTTTGTACTGTTAGTAATATATGTCTACCTTTGGCTGCAAATGCGTGTTTTATTCAAGTTTAATTTCTCAATTGTGTCACCATGTTAAAAAAATAGTTCCGGGTAATACATACGATGCAAAGGTGATATGAACAATACGAATTTTAATTTAGTCACTGTTATATATTTAATGATATTTAGTAAACTATTTATGGTTTAAATATGAGCCGGGATAGCTCAGTCAGTATAGTGATTAGCTACGGGCTGGACGACCGGGGTTCGATCCCCGACGGGGGCAGAGGATTTTTCCTCTAGCCTCTGCGTCCAGACCGGCTCCGGGGCCCACTCAAGCCTCCTGTCCAATGGGTACCGGGGTCCTTTGCCAGGGGTACAGCACGGCCGGGGCGTGTTTGGAGTGTAGAAATACTTTGAAACATAAAAAGAAAAGACATGTCAGATATCTTTGAAACTGCGCCTTACAAATCAGTGACGCGTGCTACCTGAGTTAAAATTATTGTAAGCTATGTTCATATTCCCCACAACCAAAGGTAATATGAGCATGGTGACAGGGTGGGCTATTTGTAATTGTAGACAAGCCAAATTTAAGTCAGTGCATATTACATTGGTATTGGAATCAACTAAAGGACTTATGTATGTTACCGTCTTATCTGCATCCTTTTATTTGAAATAAAACGCTGATTTCTATACGTGACCTTAAATATGATCATATTTACCAATCCCCCTATAGTTTTGGATGCCTACGGAATGTTAGACATTACACATCTTATGCGATGCAGTTAATAAATACGACGTTTCGGAGGTTTATTGTTTTCTCTAGGTGCCCATTAAATGTTTATTATTTTTCATTATGGTATAAGTGGCAACTGTTGGTATTATATATCCGGGACTTCATAGATACTAGCTCAGGGTGCTGACCAGTAGACTAACGGGATGACCCAGAAGTGGCTGCTGTTGTACGAGCTCTACTTCAGGTACATACGAGGTGCGATCGGAAGGTTTCCAGACTGCGCGTATAAAAACCCGTACACTTATCTCAGGTATTAAATTCATCCATCACCCTCGAAGTAGTTCCCCTGGGAGTGAACACAACGATCCCAGCGCCGCTGCCAAGCCTGCAAGCATCCCTGGAAATCTTTCTTTGTCAGCCTGTCAAGCACCATCTGCGATTCTGCCTGAATCTCTTCTATCGTCTCAAATCTCCTTCCCTTTAGCTGAATTTTCATCTTTGGGAAGAGGAAGAAGTCACACGGAGCTAAATCCGGCGAATAAGGAGGGTGCGGGATGACGGCCATGGTGTTTGAGGCCAAAAACTGCCGAACTGCTTCTGGTCCTCAGACAGGAGCCTTGGCACAAACTTGGCTGCGATGCGTCGCATGTGGAGTTCTTCCTTTAGAATCAGCTCACAGGTCCCATAGCCTATCCCAACAATGTCGCACAAGTCGTTGATGGTACGACGTCGATCTTCGTAACAGTTTCGGGCGTTGTGCTCGAAGATGGTCGTCCAGAACGCTCATCATCATCGACAGAGGTTCGGCCATTTTTAAAACGTGAATGCCACACAAAAGTTTGTGCACGACCCATTGCGGACTCCCCAAATGCTTGCTTTAGCATTTCATAGGTTTCCGTAGCCGTTTTGGCGAGTCTTTGGCAAAATTTGATGCACACGCCATTCCGAAATCGCAGGAGGGTCGGTGTAATGCACTACAAAAACGCCCGTAACTAAGAAACAAATGCTAATTCGATGATGCCGGCTGGCACACTGATTCACTATGAATGTAGGCCGCACCCCCTAGCGGCAGAAGCTCGTACTACATCCGGTTCGCCCTCTATTGACACAGTCTTGAAACTTTCAGATCGCACCTCATATGCAGTTACTTCGTACCCCTTAGATTAGGAACCGACGTATCTTACACCAAGGCTTAGTCGACTGATGGCCTTTTGTGTTGTTTTGATGAATACCAATTCATTCAGTTTTCTAGTCTTCCTGTTTTCTTCTTTGTGGTTGAGTTCTGCCCCAATCCATTATATTCTGTGGCTCTCATCCCACGACGTTCTGCTACTCTAGATTCTCATATTTCTCCCATTTCTGAGCTGCATGTATGCTCGTCGATTCTAGTGCTAGGTGATCTTCCTGTCTCTCGTATGAATTTTGTTCCATATTCGCATGGGATGCTGTACTTGCAGTTTCCTCTTCCCCACAGGCATATCTCATTTTCTGTCTGTTCTTTGCAAGTATGCCTTGCAGTGCTGTTCATATTCCGAATGTTTCCGATTATAAGACCCTCTCCCCTATTCTCTGGATGCACAGTAATACTATGGAAGCTTTAAACGCTAAGTGATTAGCGCGGTTCCGTTTACAGGCAACTCCCAAAACGTCGACGAGTTTAGACAAGTATTTTTATAACGAATCAACGATTGTAATAAACATCTTGGACAGGCCTGCACAAATTGAAAGTTTGCGTGGGCGAAGATGTAAACTGTAGAAATGGTTCGGGCCGAAGTCACGTGTTTCGTGTATGACAATTACATTAGTTGAAAGTATATGCACGTTATGCATTAATTATATGTAAATAAATATATTAAATGTAACACTAACCAAATGCTTTTAGGGAAAACTGATTTATGTAAATATTATATTTAAATTTTCTTACGTATTTCGCGTACCGCCAGTGGTATGTGTACCATAGGTTGAGAAACGCTAATCTAAAGTATTACTCAATAATGGAGAATGGTTCGATATATCGGTAGATAAGCAAACATTGCGAAGGAAAGCTGGGATGCATCCAATTAATAATTGCTATATTATCAGTACAAGATATCACAGATTGTATGTCTGATTTGTGTTCAGGGTAAGGTTGCTTGTGTAGCAGCCAGGGTAACGGGTATCGTGACCGAAGTTTAATCTTTTTGTCTACCTTCGAGAAAATTCCGAGAGGGTGTCTTGACAGATGCTGTCATCGCTTTTACAACCCGTCCGTTCCACCACACATAAGAACCTTTAATTTTAATTAAAAGCCGATTAATCCGAAGTTCATAAAGCACAGTTACGTTACCCATGAACAACCTGAATAAAGAATGAATGTGGAAAGAAAATTTAAAAAGTTTACAATTTACAAGTTTACGATTTTCATGTGGCTACATCGTTGTCGGCTTCACTGGATCAGGCGTCATATACAAGAGTAATATAACAATGCTGTTCTACACGGATAAATTCCAGAGAAAACTATGCATGTTACGAGATGCGATCGGAAAGTTTTAAGACTGCGCCTATAAAAACCCGTACACTTATCTCAGGTATTAAATTCATCCATCACCCTCGAAGTAGTTCCCCTGGGAGTGAACACAACGATCCCAGATGGTGCTTGACAGGCTGACAAAGAAAGATTTCCAGGGATGCTTCCAGGCTTGGCAGCGGCGCTGGGATCGTTGTGTTCACTCCCAGGGGAACTACTTCGAGGGTGATGGATGAATTTAATACCTGAGATAAGTGTACGGGTTTTTGTTTGAGAACTGGATCATAATTTCTCATTACGTATGTAAGAACAGAGCTTCAAAGAAAAGTTACATATAAAGTTCTTGGCCTAAGTATATTTCTGTTAACAAAGTTGAACAACGCTATCCTCTGTATTTTCTGTTCAGAAATTTTCAATGTAAGAAAAAACTGTATTTGAAGTGAATGTACAGGAATAATTCTTTTAATGTCATAATTGGTTTTTAACACCATATTATAGTAAAATATTAATTTGGACTGCTTTTATCATAGAGTTTTGGAGAGGTTGCTTGTTGAACTGTGCGCATACCACGAGCTAAACACTATAACTGCTGCCGTAATTAATATTACAATTAACGGAAGGCTTACAAGTAGTACACCTGCTTTTGGCATTCTATGTGTCATAATATAGTTAACGCCAACACCCTAATGCCAGTGAGAATATTTCTTAGCTTAAATAAATGCAGTCTTAATTAAAATGTGCAACATTCATCAATCAAAATGTAGCTATGGAAAGGAAATGGTGTAGTAATAATGAACTCAACTCCTGCCCGGAGGTTCATCGTATATTCAGGCACAAATTAAAATTGCTAGCACAATCAGTTTTTTATTAATTAAGTGCTTTCCTTGTAACGATTGTATGGAGTTAATGCTTAATTCGGATTCACTGTGTCTCCACGCGCGTATTTAATCTTTAAAAGTATTAAACACATTTCACTGAAATCTGTTATTGCATTTCAAAGCAAAAATTAGCAGGAATATTTAATTTAGATTCATATCCATCGAATAAACCTCGTAGTTTTCATGTATCTAATATCAAACTTAATAGATTTTTTCCAGACAGTAACTTAGGCGGGTTAATATGTGTGTTAGTAAATAGGTTTAGTATACCTTTTTTGCAAAATTACTATCTTATTCTGGAGAAACTTTCTACGTTTTACTACATTTTTTTTTGGAGAGCCTTATCAGTTAGGTCAGTTAAGATTACTTCTCTTTCAATCGATTGAAATTTTTTGTCATATGTCACTATGCATATTTTAAATTTCTAATGTCCAGTGTGGGATATTATGGCGTGTCTTTAATATTAGTATTAAATTGTGTGAGGAGTTTAAGAACTGAATGAGCTTTACTTTTTCCTTCGCCTAACAGATACCTGAGCCATCTTTCCAATACTCTTCTACCAATCTACATCAAATAATCTGTGATGACGATAAAACGCTATTAAATAAGATAATTATCAATCAACCCACAAGTAATTTATTGTCGTCTCCACGCAATTTTATGGGATATAAGCCGTCAAAAACAAATTGTCCTTCTTTGGAACTACGAGGGATACAATATCTGGCAACATCAGTTCCCATGGTGCAAGGTTTCTCCATTACTCTTCCTGGCTCTAGTAATAACTGTTCCATTTTGACACAACCTCTGCTACGTCTCAATTAATACAGCAGGATATGAGGTATGTAATTGTGACAGTTTCCAATCCAGAAGAAGCTGAGCAGACTAACGTTTCAAGTTCTTCTTAGTTCCTAGAGACAGACGTCAGGATGTTAACGTAAACAGGCGAGGCGAGTATCACACATAGTAATGAAATGATGAGAAATGCACTGATATTTCGTCTACAAATCTGAAATAAAGAGACCGTTTGATAGATCTAGGCATGGATGATAGGATAATATTATAATGAATTTTAATAGGAAGTGTGAGGACTGGATTTAGCTGGCTCAGGTCAGGAAATTGTGGACACCGTAAGGAATCTTCAGATTCGATGAAACGCTTAGAATTCTCTGACTAGATTACCAACTGTTATCGAAGTTTCTTCCGTCCTCAGGTAAAATAAGAGGATGTAATCCCTCATTGAGATATATCAGTGGTATTCAACCTGGGGTACGCGTACCCCCGGTGGTATTTAAGAGAAATTATATCTGGGGGTACGTAATATCACTGAGATAGATCATGTGCATTTCCTATCACGTCTTTCATACATAATTCATAACCGTTGTCCCATTCGGCTCCATAAGAATTGTGCAGATGGATAGGCGTTGTTAAATAAAATGACCAGTTCCAGCCATCCTAATATATATGACTGGAAGCTACATAAAGTCGGCAGCTAATAGAGCGTTTTAAAAGAAAAGAGTGACAAACCAACTAGTCCGTATTTTCAAGTCATAATAGATATTCTGGTTTATATGACGATAGAATGATCGACGATTTTCTATTATCAGCCAAATGCTCTACTGAAATCGTTGAAAAGTCTGGAACAAATCTCCGGAACACTCCGGCCAGGCACTTGATTTAGTGCTAGTAAAAACTTACTCACTTGCTAGAGTAAAAGATAACGAGAAAACGTGCACATATCGATACTTTCCGACTTAAGCCAGCGGAATGTGTTCTGCAGCCGGGTACAAAGGCAGAACGGCACGATGTCAGATACTCTGTATTAATCCGTGTGAATGCCCCTACATCCATGTCGGGCCGGTGCTACAACGGTTGGACACGTTCCTGTTAACGACAAAGAAACCGGTACCTGGGACGGACTGCCTGTCGGATTAAAACACTAAATGTATCACAACTAAGTTTAACACAGAGCGTTTTATTGTTCGTCTCAATGTTTTTATTTATTTATTTATTTATTTTCAAAATTCACAGCATTTTGGAAATCGGTTCTTTGTTCGTCTTCAGGTGACCAGCGACACGGCGTTCTTTGCACAATGTGCACGAAATAAACGCATAGAGGACTGACCCACTAGGAGAATTCAGAATTCGGAATATGCAAAACCACTTGCGTAAACGCTGTGTATTCCGTTCTGGATTAGTCCTACACCTTACCAGTCTTGTTCTTTAGGACATTATCTATCACCAATAAGTTTTGGAATAGTTCCTTCCGTCCATCCGTCCATCCGTCAGTGTATACGTCTAACAACCCTCCCCTCCCGCCCCAAAACCCAGAACTTTAACCAAATAACCAAAGTAGTATCTCTGTTTGTCTGTCGATGTACAACTATAGAAAGGCTCGACCGATTCTCATTTTTAGTTTAATTTTGGCTGAATCATAGGAAAGTAACGAACATACCTGCATGCTTTTCTGAGCCCTGAAGTGACTGGACGGGGAGTACTTATGATGGTTACCTTGATTAAAGGTCAAACTGGGGCAAATTTGCTTGGATTGTTATGCTGTGTGCACATTTCCTAGCTTGTTTTAAAATAAAATCAGTAAAGTTCGGAAAGTGATTTTGTTCCCGATTTAAGGTGACTGATTCCCGAATTATGATTGTAATTAATAGAAATATCTGGACCACGAATGTTGACCTAAAGAATGATTATAAGTCTACAAATTATGTCGACCACCGCATGGGCAGAGACCTTTTAATCTACTCGTAACACTAAATCATCGTTGGGAAGTCTCCTACACTGTATTATGGAGAGCTCTTTTTGGGCAGAGCAATGGACCTGTCGTAAGACAGAACACTTAATAATAATAATTCCGTACTAAGTTTTAAAACAGTCAGAGAAGTGCAAACGGAAATTTTACATGTTGTTTTATATGGGTGTAGAACTTTTTTTCTCTCGCTGAGGGAATACTGTGTTAGGAAAAATGAAGAGAGTAGACAATTTGGAAGACCTAGGCGTATATGGGAGAAGAGTACTGAATTGGTATTAAAAATAGTGTGAGAGGTTGTTGAGACTAAATTCGTTTGGTCCAAAATAAATACCATTGGCGGGTTCTTGTGAACACGAAAATGAATTTCTGGCTTTATAAAATGCTGTAAATTTCTCGACTAGCTGAATTAGTAGCTTCTGCTTCACTATTAATTAGGCAGAGTTCGAGGGGGGGTGCAATTATGAATGTAGTCATGGCATTACCCCATGATTGCGTATTGGGACTGCGGAATGTTATATTAAACGTATGTGGATACCTGGTATTCCTAGCCGTGAATGTATCCTGGATCATTCGAAGCACGAAGTCAACCAATCAACAGCGACATTCATTTCCTCACCTGACAGGAGATCAGGACGTATCTGTCGCTCGCATCATCTGGTAATAATTAGGGTGGGAAGGTAGAGTAACATATATGTTTTTTCCATTTATTTCCGTGTTGTATTGTTCTTTCTTTCAGTTAAATCCTATCTGACACTCTTGTAAAAATGTCTTCTCGGGCTGTGACTATCGAGAAAGAGAGTCCCTTTCGATAGGAACTCCATACATGCACGAGATGACTTTATTGCATTAAGTCTATGTGAAAGCTTCGGGGTCTTACATCCTCATTCTTCTTTTAATCCATTAATCTGTTCCTGCCACGGTTCATAAAAATATCATTTCTACTGCTTTTATTCGTGAACACAAAAGGATTTCTTTTGTGTAGAGAGCGCAAGTTTTCCTTGTACTTCACTTTCAATAAAGCTAACCTTGACGTCTTCATGTCCTCTCACACGTGCCGACGTCTCATAACGCAGATCCGTTCCAGCTTTACGCATTGCTTATTCACGTGATTTGATACAATTTAAAACAAAGTTTTAAGGAATGTATCCTGTTACGTTCGTCTGTACATACATTAATTCTTAATTATTGTTCCAATGTTTCTTAAGAATCTACTGTCGTTCAGTTTAGCTATTTCCTTCCATAGGTAACTACACCTACATAGTCAACTCTACTAAAATATTCAGGATACTTAAGACAGTCCATTACATGGTTAAGTCAACAACAGAAAATATGTATACAAATTAGCACTCATATCTTTTAGTTTCGAACACGTAAAGAGAATTTCCCTAAGATGAACAATTAAGGTCGAAACATGTAGTGGTTTCTTAAACATTGAAACTATAATTTAGAAATGTTGTGTAGACGGTCTGGCAATCTAACTTAAAATCAAATTCCAACTTGACGTGAATGAAGGGTAAATTTTATTAGCAAGCATTATAACACCGAAAATAGTCCCTGTAGAAACATTATTGTTTATAATCCGTTCCTTAATGTATTTTTTATTTCTAATTTTGTTCCAATACACATGTGACTTAGGATTTAACTTACAAGGAGTAAGTCGGTATCGGTGGATTGATTTAAAATATTCCATTGAAATATTTTTGGACAAAATCAAAATTTTAAAATGTTATTATTAAAACGTAAACACACCCCGTATTATTTTATTGTCGAACAGGCTTTAGATTAACAGAAGACATGCGTCTTAATGTATATTACGATCTTCATATAAGCTTTAGT
>NW_019059894.1:375862-386337 GCF_000696155.1 Zootermopsis nevadensis
ATTATACAATATTATCAGATGTTATTAATATTTTCTCTTCATTAAGCTCTAAAACAACAGTAGATTTGCCAGGAGCCTCTGTACTATCTCATATTGTAAACGTATACTGCAGTTAAGAGCCCACAAATCTAATTGAAGGTTTTAAAGCAATATTGGGCTAACCCACAAAGCTGGAATTTCGGGAATATATAAAAATATAATCTCCCTCTGTATGCATATGCAACTAGGCTAAACCATTTGTCGTTTCTTTTAAGTTAGTGTCTTTCAAAATCTTGCAAAGTGGAATTAGAGCCAACACGTAAATTTGTCTCCGGTTTTATATGATTTAATAAAGTGTGGTTTAGTCCACTGTTGCTCCCAGGACTTCAGTTATTACTGTTACTTTTAAAATTAGTGTATTTTGGGTGAAATAAAACCGTAGAGACATTGCCGCCTACACTGAACATCCACAATTAAACGTCCACACACGTGGACTAGTGAAGTACGTAATACTCGGTGTGACACATCCGCTTTGAATCTGTGACATGCCCCCGGCTGTACATTTGTGAGGGATGCAGCAACTGACCTCTTCCTCGTCACTCGGTCAGTCACACAATTAAAGGTCACTAGGGGGTGGAAGGGTTATCGAAAGGGTTGGGATATGAGCTAAATATACACAAGCTCTTTAATGGCTAAAGGGAAACGAAAATTTACAAAAACCACTCTTATAAAATGTTACTTTTTGTCTAGGTTTTTTTTTTCGTTTTTGTTAAAACCTACACAGTCACACAGTATTGACGTAGCTCCTTCACTGCTCTTTTGTAATTAATTAAACTCTGTTCGCAATGGAAGTAGGGTAAACTGACTGACGCCATTTTCTGTGCACTGATCACCAGGGTGAATTACCGATCTCGATTCTCATCGTAGATATTGTGTATTTCATCTCTTTGATAGGTAAATGATCATATAGCTTTACTGTTCTGTCCAAGAACAATTTTTGCAGATTATTTTGTTAGCTTTTGTATCAATGAATCTCAATATGAAAATCAATAACTCAAGATTAATATTCGCGCAGTATCAGAAAGGGGCTTACTTTTCTTGCATCTCGTCAGATTTCCTCTCTAGAATTTTTTATTAATAAACCTTATTTATCAGAAGATAAATTTCATGTACACGTAAGGTTTGATATACAAAGAAGTCATGGAAATTGGATAGCGGATGGAAACATCTTTGGGCACAGTAGCTGTAATAAGGCGAAAAGGTGAATTTTCTTGTAATAATAATTTTAATAGTCTTTTACAAAGGTCTGACAAAGAAGACCACTCCTCGGCAGGGATGCCATCAGCTTCTGATTATAGCATTCTTCGCTTAACTTGCTTCAACTAAATTGTACGCCTTCTCTCTTGGAACGTTGAAGATTTCAATTACAAAGAAAAAATCATTACTGTGAAAACGAATTCTGATGTAGGATATGATTAGAGAATTATTAGAACTGAAATGTAACAAACAACTCAAACGGGTAATTGAAACATTTCTTGCGTGATTTATGTCTTTATATTTTCGTTGTTACTTGGAGACAGTATTTACAAGACTTCTAGTAAATTACTTTACGATAACCCAGCACAGTGATAACAAAAGCGAAAACAACAATAAAACTTGTATCTCGTTTTACACCGTACAAAAAATAGGCAATGCTGTAATTATGTAGGATAGACTGTTTTTATATTTACGTCTTTAAACAGTGGACGGTAACAGAAAGAATTTGAATGCACAGCAGCAAGCTTTTCCTGAATGTAATCAAGTCTAAGTTTTTTCGTGAATGTAGTTCTGGTTTATTACCGTCGTTAACAGATATGTGAAGTTTGTAACAATTCAAATGAACTGTTAACTGCGTTTTTCTTCTGATTTTATCCTATAGCCCGATGACGAAACATGAACGTATATTTAGCTTTCTCTGTATTTGTGTCACATCATAACGGAAATGTCGGGGCTCCTTCAGGATATGGTTTTATCGTGTCGTATTAGTGCCTATAGATTAAATAACAAATAGACGAGATTGGTTTGAACGTTATTTATGGCATCAGTTAAACAAAATAGGATATAATGCGGTTATCCAAATGTATTTTCTAAGAATGTGTTAAAAAATGGCTCTGCCTAGCGGTCTGTTCCTTTCAGAACAACATTTTGTTCGCATTCTCAGCTCTACCATGCTACATGGCCAGCCCATTGCATCCTTTAAGTTTAGAGATGATTAAATAAGTTAGTAAACGATATACTCGAGAAAAGATGAGGTTCTTCTACGCGTAATCTTAATTCTTCTTATGGCCAAAAAATTGATCTGTCAAGACCTCAAGATTGTAACCTATTAGTGCTTCGTCAAACATCGCCCGTGACTCTGTCGTCCGGCGGATATGAAACCAATAACTCTTTTCTGGCTATCTCTGATTCGTATAGAGAGACGTAACCAATATTATTTTACGGTTTTCATTTATTTTCGACTGGGTTCATGTCGGCAAATTGTGATAGGAGCTGATAGGTTAGACAGAAGTGAGTGTGAGGCGGGCCGTAGTCTGCCCCATGAACTTATCAAGTGACAAAGAAAATGAGAGCAAAGATTTGATGGAATGTAAGTAAATCTCTTAGTAATGGACGGCGAAATCTCGTCTGTTATTACTATCCTGGAACATGCAAGATTTGTGACGTGGTATCGTCGGAATTGGATAATTGTCTGTTTTACTTCGACGATGTTTAGTAGTTACGAGTGAACAAGGCTGTACTCTTCGGAGTATACTGACATTCCAGGGGTGTTCTTTATGACACGACACGGGCGGTGCTTTAACAGTTTGTTACGTTGGTAGCCACGGGTCAAAAGAACTGTGGACATACGAGGTGCGATCGAAAGGTTTCAAGACTGCGCGTATAAAAACCCGTACACTTATTTCAGGTATTAAATTCATCCATCACCCTCGAAGTAGTTCCCCTGGGAGTGAACACAACGATCCCAGCGCCGCTGCCAAGCCTGGAAGCATCCCTGGAAATCTTTCTTTGTCAGCCTGTCAAGCACCATCTGCGATTCTGCCTGAAGCTCTTCTATCGTCTCAAATCTCCTTCCCTTTAGCTGAATTGTCATCTGTGGGAAGAGGAAGAAGTCACACGGAGCTAAATCCGACGAATAAGGAGGGTGCGGGATGACGGCCATAGTGTTTGAGGCCAAAAACTGCCGAACTTTGAGGGCGGTGTGCGCTGGCGCGTTGTCATGATGCGTCGCATGGGGAGTTCTTCGTTTAGAATCAGCTGACAGGTCCCATAGCCTAGCCGTTTTGGCGAGTCTTTGGCAAAATTTGATGCACACGCCATTCCGAAATCGCAGGAGGGTCGGTGTAATGCACTACCAAAACGCCCGTAACTAAGAAACAAATGCTAATTCGATGATGCCGGCTGGCACACTGATTCACTATGAATGTAGGCCGCACCCCTAGCGGCAGAAGCTCGTACTACATCCGGTTCGCCCTCTATTGACACAGTCTTGAAACTTTCCGATCGCACCTCGTATATCACTCTTACTCGAAAGGAATATTATTTTGCCCGAGGAAATTTTTGCGTGAAATCAATAAACTCTGTTCCAATTGTGTGACAATGTGTGCCAACATTTTGTTTTACGAATGGAACCGAGCAGAGGCAACTGCAGTTGTCTACAACAAATACCTTGTCTGGAATCTTGACACCAGCTTTTTGCCAGTAAAAACAAAACGAAACAATAATGCTTTCTATAGTACGGAACTCGCTGTGGTGTTAATTATATTTGAGTACAAATATGTTCTTAATACGATGTCCACAAAAATTATCGTCAGGTTTAACATTCAGTAACTGAATTTTACACACAGTATAAATATTTACGTATTTTGCATAATTCTCAGAATAAACAGCGACTATATCCCCAAATTACTTTAACTAATTTATCTTTGTAATTGTAACGCGCTATGTTTTCTTTGAGACAGAACCCGGATGTTTAAACATCAATTAGATGTGCTTCATGTTTCAAAGGGTTAAACTTATTAGCATGATATTAATATTCTGTCTGCGCAATACTTACTCTTCTAATCCTTTTGTTCATTTATTAAATCATCACAATCTTCATGAATTACGTTTAAGCTCGTTTCGGCTCCAAAATTTGTTTAGCCATATATTCTTTTGTCTTGCGACTGATCTTGCAATATCTTTTTTTGTAAACAGTTTTTGTACAGCCTTTCTATATGTAAGGACCATTGAATTATATTTTGTAAGTTATATCCTAAATTATCCTGTTTTTCCAAGATAGAATTTCCTGCAGAATAGTTAGATATATTGTTCTCACGATGATGCACGTGATGGCGATTGTCTTCTGCGATGTTGCACCGTATTTTCTGACAGAAATTGACCCGACTTCCTGATTCCGCTGACGATGAAGGCAGTAAGCACCTCTGAAATTTCGGTCAATTAAATACTACCAGGATACACGGTACAACATCCCACAAAATGGTCATCTTAATGCCTAAGAACCTCTATTGTGTGTGAAATTTGTCAGATATAATTTACTGTACTCAACTTTACATTTATTCAGTAATTTCATCAGCAAAACGAGTTAAGACTCTGCAAACGAACAGCGATGTACAGATCACGTAGCACTGTAGTGTTGAACTTGTTCTGTAATTACCGTTACAGTTGTTATTTCAGAAGGAGCAAATGATCTGAAGACGGTATTGTCTGTTGAACCCACCTCCTTCACCCACGATGTTTCTGCCCCGTTGTTCAGACATCTCAAAGCAGTTCCGTGACGCACCCCATAAGATAAAGGTTATTAGTATGAATGTGAAGCATTAAACCATAGACGTACACATCCTCCTCATTCAAGAAACTTGCTGTTTCTTGGAAATACGAAATGTCTGGACCCTCAATGTTAGAGACAGAAGTTCTGAAGGAGAGTAATAATTTACAGGGCTGTTTCTTATTCACATGTAATAACGTTAAATTATGTTAACCAATTCATAGATATGTGACATTAATCATAGTGTCGGATTAGATCCAGTTTGTTTCCAGGAGCAGACAACTCGGAAAGTTCTAGAAAGAAACAATTGATATAATAGCATGATTATTACCGGGGCAGAACTGATAGTTAGATTTTGCCTTTGCTGTGGATGTACATAGGCATAGAGGAGTTTGTTCCTGCGCCAGAAAATCATCTGATAGATCAACAAATCATTTCAAATATTTCCAATCAAATTTAGCTTCAATCATTAAAGGTAAATTACGTTATTAAAAATGGTGGTTTGATTTTTAAGCCAGCCCATATGGACCTATTTACCTCACATTTAAGGAGATATTTGATGCAAAACAATGTTGAGCTAAAGTCGGCAAGGAAATAATGCAGAAAGAAGAATGAATAATTAAATACGCAGAGCAGAGCCTTTCTTAAGAAGCTAGTATTCGCTCAGACGTTCGAGAAATTCCTCGCCTATTATGGAATCCGAAAATTCATTTCAGTTTACGCAAAGATGTCTGTCTTGAGCTATATATATATATATATATATATATATATATATATATATATATATATATATATATATATATATATATATATATATATATATATATATATATATATATATATATATATATATATATATATATATATATATATATATATATATATATATATATATATATATATATATATATATATATATATATATATATATATATATATATATATATATATATATATATATATATATATATATATATACACATACATACATGCAATCGACAACCTGGTATCCTCTATATTTAATATTCATCTTCATAGTCCTTATTACATTAATTTCAACCTAATTTTCAGTTTTCGGACCTAAATTCTGCTTATATTTTATATCTCTTATTTACGTATGTTACATTACCCGCCGATCTCTAGCTTCTTGACTTAACCCTATTATTAATAATATATCGTGATGTGTACACATTTTCAAATTATCCATTATTCTTCTTTCCCCTGACTACCTACCACTTAGAACCGAACATTTTCTGAAAACACTTTTAAATTATCTTTGTATCGAAACGGACATGCTGACTTCGTTTATTAGTCTTTATTTTTACGGGTCATTAAAATGTTTCGGACGTTTATTCTCTGTTTGCTCGACCACGCGCGCACGCAACAGAATTGATTATTTTGTCTTGTTACATTTGCTTGGCAAAAGTAATGTCTGTGGTGACACATAACATTTCACTTTGCGGTGATCATTGCCGATTGTTAAAGGTCGAATAATAGACAAATAGCTTACCTGGTGTTCCCGGTGATCCGGGTCCAACGGGGTAACCCCCACTTCCTGGTTTTCCTGGCTGTCCACCTGATCCTGGATAGCCTCCAGAGCCTGGGTAACCCGGGGTTCCAGGAGTTCCTGGTGATCCGGGAGAGCCTGGATATCCTCCACTACCTGGTTGTCCTGGCTGTCCGCCTGATCCTGGATAACCTCCAGAGCCTGGGTAACCCGGAGTTCCTGGTGTTCCAGGAGTTCCTGGCGATCCGGGAGAGCCTGGATATCCTCCACTACCTGGTTGTCCTGGCTGTCCGCCTGATCCTGGATAACCTCCAGAGCCTGGGGAACCCGGAGTTCCTGGTGTCCCTGGTGTTCCAGGAGTTCCTGGTGTCCCTGCTGTTCCAGGAGTTCCTGGCGATCCCGGAGATCCGGGAGAACCTGGATATCCTCCACTACCTGGTTGTCCTGGCTGTCCGCCTGATCCTGGATAACCTCCAGAGCCTGGGGAACCCGGAGTTCCTGGTGTCCCTGGTGTTCCAGGAGTTCCTGGTGTCCCTGCTGTTCCAGTATATTTAATATTCATCTTCATAGTCCTTATTACATTAATTTCAACCTAATTTTCAGTTTTCGGACCTAAATTCTGCTTATATTTTATATCTCTTATTTACGTATGTTACATTACCCGCCGATCTCTAGCTTCTTGACTTAACCCTATTATTAATAATATATCGTGATGTGTACACATTTTCAAATTATCCATTATTCTTCTTTCCCCTGACTACCTACCACTTAGAACCGAACATTTTCTGAAAACACTTTTAAAAAACCTTAAATGTATATTATTTCCGTAATGCGAGAGACCAAGCTTCACATCTATATGAAAAAACAGATAAAATTATAGTTTTATATATCTTATTTTTGTAGTAGACTAAAACTGGATTTAAGTAGGAGAGGCTGGGACTGTACCTAGAGATTTTATGCTGGTGTTGAATGTAGTTTTGATCGCTTTCAAGGAAGATGGAAGCTGATGTTAGTTTGTTTGAAAATTTCTTCCAATGTGTTTCAAGGAAAATCCGGACATCTGCCATCTTTTTATCATACTAAACTTCCTTGAAACCTTTGAGGGCAGATTGTACTTCTGAAGTGGTTCCAATCCTCCGCCAGTCAGTCTGCAGGCCGCCAAAAGTTGCTAACGAAAATGGCAACAGATTCGTACGTACACACGATATGGTGTTCGCACGACCGAATTACTGAAATGTTGATGTTAGCGATAGCTTAATTTTTGTGTGGATCTGTAAATTGTCTGGTAACGGATGAATGTAAAACGTTCCCCCGTGCATGTGAGGGCAAGTCCTTTGAGGGTACTTCTGGTGCAAAACAATAAAATTGGCATAATCTCTTCCTTCCTAGTATTTTCCACCTCATCACCCTACTCTTCGCATCGTATAGTTAAAAAAAGTAATTCATTCAAGAATTGATCAGTGAACCCACCAGAGCTTTGCCAGAGTGATTACTTTCATCGTACGGATAAAAATTTGTTCTTGCCCATGGCTATTTGCTCACATCAAGTTGCTGCTTTATGTTCAAAACAATCTGTCTGACAAAACAAATATTTTGGTTGTTTTCATTTATTCTCAAGGGAACCGTAGGGCAGATGTTCGGCCCAATGAATTTCTATCGAAGCGAAAATTTACAAATTAAAATCATCATCTGCGTGACGTATATCCAGTCTAAGTAGTTTGTTGTGACATTCTCACTGAGTATCTGCAGTTAATGTGAACAGATGGTAATGAGAATTTTTATAAATAAAATTATAATAATTTTATTCGTTTAATTATCTTTAAATATAGGCTAGTATATTCTATTACGTTTCGTAAAGCGTAAAATATCAAGATTTACTTCTGAAATTAGGTAGCAATTGGCTTACGTATTTATACTTCCTCTAACAGAAAGGAAAATACATAATTTTTTCACTTGTTAGCTCCACTGAGTACTAAGCATAATCTAGTTAAGTTCTGCGTTTAAGTAGCTTACGTTAAGTAGCTTTAAGAAACAATGAATCACCGTTTAATGATGTGTAATATGTTATCACAAATACGAGGGATATTGAACATACATATTAATGTTCTATTCTAAGACGTCACTTATGTACTACCATAACTATTTTGTGCAATTCATTTCCTATTTTATTTATACCAATATTTTCTTATCAAAACTGGGCAGAATACATGCTAAGACCACGAACAGTGAGCATATATTTAAGACCTGACATTCATGACAACAACAGTTTCATTTATATGTAAATAGATTCAATTTATGAAACTTTCACAGCTGAGTATAATTGATCCTCTGATCATTAGTGATAAGGTGTCACGCACTGTTACCAAAACACATGAAGGACGAAGGAGACTTTGCTCATCATATGTATCCTTCACTGAACACTGACGAGGATCTGAATGTGGGTCTTTGTTTACTGCTGTAGCCACAAGGCACATTCATGCTACCTGCATGCCAGCCAGAACCTAACCTCACAGCTACGCAGTAACATTCTGGAATCATCTTTTAGGCGCATTGTCGATGAAATAGTAATGTGAAATGTGAGGGATTAAGATGGGGGCTGAGATAGGAAAATGACCCTTATGTCTGAAGGAGAAGAAAGATGATAAATATATATTATTAAACTTTAAATAAATTAATAACGGAGAGAGAAATACAAATGTAACAAAGGGGTTAATATAAAGAGATTAAAGAACTGATCTGTGGTAGCTGATTTAAATGAATGCTGCTTAAAAGTGAATGGAAATAGGAACATAAATTTGGCGTGATATAATTAAAAACTGGGGGTGAGGAAGAGAATTATAGATGTAAATATTAAATATAAACTATGAAAATGTCGATAAGGGATATGAATGTAGAAAAACCATGGAAAGCAAGAGACCATTGTTAAGCGATCACAGTCTTAGGTCTATGTATAAATGAATGCATTGTAATAAACGTACGTACTTATGTGGAATATGCAGTTGCTGTATTCACTTTATTCAGACGTATACATATTCATATTTATTTAAAGTAGCTTCAAATTAATTTTGAATTTTAAAGTAGTTTCAGCAGCATACATATTTTTCGACACTGTGCATTTCGTGAAGATTACACTGTTTATTCCCTGCAATCCGAATTGTGATATTAAAAAATATTATTATTTATGTTATACAAACGAAATTCGCACATACATAGCGCAAAATATCGTGTGATATGCAAAATCAGTTTCCTGTTCTTACAGACGCATTATGTACCCAACAGTGATGTTAGTTTGCTTTGGACTTCATTTTATTTGGAAGTTTGTATTTTATTTTATTAATGGCGACGAATGTGTGACCTAAAACGACAAATCTTAATAGTAATCGATTAAAAGTTCGACGTAGAAATTGTAGTCACAGTTCTTCCTAACCGAACGAGATAAAAGTAAAGATGATTTATGTTATTAACATGTATTTATGGAAATTTTTAGCTTTGGTCTGTTTATATTCAGTTTTAGAAAGTTACAAATTGGGTCGGCATTTCAGTATCGGAGTTGAACCAAAAGACAGCTACAAGAGCAAACTTCATTTGCAATTCTTAGCAAATCATAACTTTCGAGCTCAGAACGTCTGAAAACCAGTGATAATTTCTGAAAGCGCACAACTAGCCTTTGGAATTAACAAGCCTTCTGTGGTGTACGACGCTGAGGAGAATATTTGTATCTGGCAGAAGGAAATGACAGGGCAATGTCAAAAATTACACAATGAGGAAAGTCATAAATCTTTACTCTTGACCAGATATTATTAGAATGCCTGTCTTCTGGAGTGTTGCGCCTTGTGGTCCGGTAAACGTTTATCGGCGTTTCAGAGGTGATTTTTGCTTCCATCATCATGGCGATAAGCTTCTACCAGACTACACAGTGCAACACTTCAGAAGACAGTCATCCTTATAACGTGTAAGATTTGAGGTTTTCACAGCGGTGAGCGATTCATCGCCCTGATGACGGAGGCAGTATGACCTCTGAAACGTTGGTTAACATCGACCAGATCACACAGCGCAACAACCCAGAAGACAGAAATCTTCATACTCATCGCCCTGATGACGGAGGCAGTATGACCTCTGAAACGTTGGTTAACATCGACCAGACTACACAGCGCAACAACCCAGAAGACAGAAATCTTCATACTC
>NW_019059894.1:386690-408421 GCF_000696155.1 Zootermopsis nevadensis
AAGATGATGTGTTGCTGTGTTATTTGTTGCGAAAGAAACAAAGAAAACCTATGAGTTCAATATTCAAAACCAGACGTGAAGAAGGATCTTTCTGTCGGTGGTCAGTGGTCGGTTTTCTGCTACTAATTCTACCAATTGCTCATTTTGGTCACCAGTAAATTTAGTTTCTGCCATTATTTTACTCAACAACACACGTGCTGCCTGAGCCCGTCGCGAGACACTGCTGGTCCGAGAGCGGTCTCCTGTGCTTTGTCTCTGTCGCCTGTCTTTGTCTCGCGCTCGTAATTGTACTTTTATACTCGCCGCCGTGAGAAACTAAATCTCACAATACGAAATCAATTCACTGTGAGACCAGTCAAGTTGAAGGTCAGAGGTCAAGTATCTTTAGGTTTAAATAACGCCACGTCAACCGCAGAGTAGCGTTTCCAGCCCTCGTAGTTTGTCACGCCACGAAATAAGTTATTCAGAGGAATTAACTACGTATATTTAATTAAATAGTTGTTAGTGCCTGATACCTGCTACTCCAGTATGTACAATATGATCTGCTTGAATGCAATAGAGCACTTGTAAAACATTGAATAAAATGACTCACAAATACAAACAAAATATAGGTAGATCTCTTGAATTCAAATGAAATTCCCAAATTGTATGTAACTGTATTCAGTTAACTGAAACACATTTCGATAAAACGCTATTGAATTAATGAAAGGCTGTGAATGTGTTGGATGTTATTATGTTTTTTTTTACATATTAATTGCATTCTTTTTAAGGTAATTATTTGAATATGTTTTATTGTAAAGCATGAGGATTATAAAACCAATAATAGTCAATAACTCTAGATATAAAATTCATGCATTTACGACATATACGACTAAAATTATAATTTAATATATTATACGGATTAAGGTAGATGAACGTGGCTGTATTTTACAGGTTTATCGTAGGCCTAGGTGATTAAAAGTTCCCGTGATTCAGTTGGAAGCTCTTGTTAATTTAATCTCTCTGGAAGGACACTTTTCCTACAGCCCTGATAAAGTGTGGTTTCTTCTACACTTTGTTCATATTTAAATGAAAGTGTTACATAGTTTTAATACACTACTAAAATTAAGTTATGCAACTTGTTTAAATAGCCAGACATTTTTGTCGACGTATACCATGTAATATGCATTGTTTACCTACGTACGTATACAGATTTTCAAATCAGTAAAATTTTCGTTGTGAATTACTTTATCATGGTTTTGAAAATTTGTTGAAGAACTTCGGTATATACGCTTATTCGTTAAGAAAGTTAAGAAATAGTCGTTTAAATTGATAATTTAGCTAAATTTGTTGCGGTTGTAAGCTGTCGATTGCAATATATTACGCCGCGTGGTCTTCTAAGTAAGTGCCAACGTTTTGAAAGAGCTTATTTTTTAATCGCAGTACAGTCAGTGTTTATTTGAAAACAAAAAGATTTTCGCCTGTGGTAATAAACTTTTTCGCAACTTCATAGTCAAGTCGATTATATGTTGTTTGGACCTAATTAAATCCGGCCTGAATGATTTATAGAATGTTGTCATGTATACAGGCCGAATATACATTAGTACATATGTAATTGGCTTTGATGTTCATGTATGTTTATTGCTACAGACAGAATTTTACTTCGTAGGAACGAATCGTTTCCCAATGTCTTTCGTTACGTAGGTCTACTGACAGCGCCGAAAATGTTTCAGGTAGGCGTTCCAGGCCTTTATATTTTGTAAATCTCAACCATGTATCATCTTTTGTGGACGATGCATGGAGTTGGACTTGATTTTCATGTAGGGTACGAATTATATTGTACAGATACGAACCAAATTAAATTAAATCCACATATTTTTGTGTAGAATTAACCCCTTCCTAATAAAGCATTTTATTAAGCTACATTTAATAATTTCGGGGAAATAACATTGGAACAAGTGTAAAAACGGAAATTCACCCCCTCTTACACACCCCTATATTTTTTCATATGCTTTCCTGTGTATGTTTAATAATTACTTTAATATGGATCCGGAGCGTTCTGATGATAGGTCGAGTAAACTGTTTTAATGTTCTCAATAAATTGCATTTCTTTGTGCATTTTTCATCATTTTATCAACTTCGACCTGATTGTATAACTATTTATGCGTTTAAGTGTTTTCCGGACTAGGCTGCTTCTTATTCTGATGCTCTTACAAGACAGGGCAGAGGACACTTTGTCAAATAAGGCAGTAATGATCCCTATGAATCAGAAGGAACTGATTACGTTTTTTTTTTTGCTTTCTCACAACTTCGCCTTTTACTAGCAACGAGGATTGGCGTATTAGCTTCTTTTGTTTCCCACAGTCTCCCGATTCTGTTGTTTGCTGTCGAACGTTCGTTCTACGTGGCTGATCCGAAAATTAACGAATTTATCCGAATGTAGAAGCAAATGGCGCCTCCGAACAGAGTTCTGTGCTAGTTGAGTCAGGTTACTTGTAACGATTGTAGCGACTGCTTGAAAAAGAGTTAACTTGAATGTGTGTTTCCTGAATTATATAGTGATCAGTGAAGTAGATAATCTGTGCAGTGTTGACTGAACTCAAAATACTGCAACAATGAACTGGATTAAGGCGGTCACAAGACAGGAAAGTTTGGAGATTTTACTTCGTCCGAGGCTGCTAGTAGGTGAGTTGATGAAAGGAGAATCAGTTTCGATCATTTAACATTGAATTAAACATCAACAACCTGTTTTGAGTAGAAGACTGCAAGTATGATCTTTTGTTGACTTAAAGTGCACGAGTATACTGATAGCTCTTGTGATGGATCAAAAATTAACCTGAAAATTAATTATTTAATTTCTCTTAAGCTGTATCACGGGTTAGATTTCTGACACGTCTTCTCCTTTTACAAAAGCAGTATGAAACTTACATGCTCCTTACGTGCACGTGTTTCCATGCTTCTGACAGTGTGTTCGTCTATGTGATGACTATGTATTTTGGTATTCATATATTTATTACTCTGAATTATATCGGGAAAATACTAATCGGCAAACGCATGAACAATTATGAAACACGTAAGAATACGATTCTTATGAACAAGTTGGGACAACTGTCTCTGGTAGCAAGAGTAGTAATAGTAAATAGCTGTGAAGGAGACTGAAAAACGGACCAAGTATCAAGACCTTGTATTTGAGCTAAGACAGCTGTATCCAGGATTTACTGTCAAATTAGTACTCATAATCGGAGTTTTTGGAGGGGGGAGTCAAGTCGTCACTGCTGGCTAACATCAAGCTTATTCCGGCATTCCAGCTAAAGCATTACTCAGCTGTATGTAAAGGCCGTGCTTCTTGGGTCGCTCCGACTACTGCGCGTGCGCACGATCCCAACTGTTCGAGCCGTGGCTACAGTTTCACCTGGCCTGCAGGCTTTCGAGTTTTTGGCTGTTTGTGGACCAACCAAACAATTGGATAATAATAACGACAGGGAGGACAGATCCCGCATTATATACATCACAAACGGTCATAAGAAATAAATATATAGCGTTACTTTAGAACAGAAATACTCGTAATACAAAGTTAAAGCATGGAATTTAGGTACCAGCAACAAGATGAAAACTTATGAACTTAAGATAAATATCATAAAGGAAATGTGGCGCCAAGAAGAAACCTGTATAGTTCTAGTATGCTTGTCTTCCAATGAAATTGTCCCAAAATACTTCCATAGCACCATCAAGCAATTGAAACTACAAAAAAAGATATTAACGTAAATTATACAAAACTCACACATCTTGACAGTACACGAATTTTTAAATTATATTGAGCTGTTATAATTATGAGAGTTTTGATTTACATTGAGTCATGTCGACACATTTCATACACAAATGGTAAATTAGTTAATATTTATTTTAATGCACTTGTTTACATCAATCACACTAATAATAATAACAATAACAGCAGCAACAATAATATACAAACTCCTAGTCGTACTTTATATATATATATATTTATTTATTTACTGTGGAACCCTTCATGAGTTCCCTTGCTGCAAGCCATCGTCTCTTTGATTTGTTTTGGATCTGTATCTACAGAGCTGTAAGGCATGAAAACTTCAGTCACCTCAAAATTCGTCCGCCATTCAAAAGCGCTTTATTACTTTTGTGAAAACAAATTGTCTTTTTGCGTAGTTCGGAATCTGAATACGTTTCGCGACCCCAGACGCCACGCTTGGAAATTGTTCCAGTCAGGAGCTGAATATGTAAAAATCCCTCTTCGTGCTCCATGACGTTAATAATTATGCCATGTTTACGGCACGGATAATCTTTAGTGCTAGCAGAGTTAAGCGGATATTGCACAGCTCCCAACCACAAAGGGACTAGCGCGGTAGGATATTTGACAAACCTCCATAAATACACCGTCACCGTCTACAAAAAGAAAAGGAATGAATAGCTTTTCGCGTAATCAGGACTCAGACTACAGGTTTTTAGGAGTCATTTGTCGTCGGATATGGCTGTACGTTACATCACATAAAACTCTTTTCTCAGTTACACATTCTTCTGGTGTTATGTTTTGCTTTAGTTATATTTAAACATGAATATACCTCTGTTTCATGGAATTCTACTTAAATTATACTGACGCCAGAAAGCTTGGGCGCATTCACCGGAAGTTTCTCGCCCTGTGTTACAACCGTTTCTTTCTTCAGATCTTTTATAGTGATGCGAATGTTACATAACATTCAAATTTCCATGCATTATGCACTAGGAGGCGCCACAAATTCGCTTCTTCTTATAACGGCATTAAATGTTGTATTTATTTATTCGAAACTGTTGGAATTTGCGTTGCTGAGAGGAATCTGAGAGATCCTTCTTTGCTTGTTCTTCACGTAAAATTTACCGCTAGATGTTTATCAACCTCAAATAGCATTTTTAAAGATATTTTGTAAACATTGGTAACGCTTAATTATATTTTAATGTAATATTTTTTTGTTACTGGTAGCCCTTCGTGTATTAATTTTGTTTTGTTTATGATGTCATGTTATTTCTTATAATTCATTTATTACTTTGTTTTATACATTGTCGTTGTTTTGTGCTGTTTGTATTTAATATTATTATTATTTATACTGTCTGTTTCTTACTGATGGAGACTATTTAACCTCTAATATGAAACGTGAGGGCACAATTCTATTACACTTTCCAAATAATTTCGATGTGTTAAACGGAGCTATGATTTTAAACTACTGATGATTGTGTGTAGTTTGCGAGAAATTACAATTTACGTACAAAAAATAATTATTTTCCATTTGACAGTGACATAAAAAATACTGAATTTTTTTTAAAAATTGTTTACTACAGAATGTAAATATATATCATCATCCTGTAATTATATTAGGCGACTTCGATGTAGCTAAATATAATTGGCTTACAGTCACCCCACTATCTATTGTTATTAATACAGTAACATTAAAGGACATTTGGTTGGCCTTAATGGTAGCGAAACTGAGACCCGCCCAAGGACAAACGCCCTCGCTGAGGATCGGTATTTGGTGTTTCTGTATTGAATTATCCCATGGTCGCTACCATTAACTGTTACTCCCATTTAATTTTTATTTTAAATTAACCTTCGACCCGTACCTAAGATCAAGGAGATTATTTTTTGCTTATATATCCTATATAATTACGGCTCGTCACGTGTTTTTAAAGACAATTCCGTTAATTCTACAATTTATAAATTTACTCCAACTGTCTCTCAGGCTATTAACGAAATCATTTTTTCTGTGAAACACAAAAATCTCTTCCTTACCTCATAGGTATTTTAAATCAAGAATTAAATGTAATAAATCTAAATCCTGTTTTATTGTAGTATTATTTCGTATTACATAAGCTGATCAGAACTGCTATTAAGGCACATATATTGGATTAGTTAAGAGCTATTTATAATAATTTGAGGACGCAGTTAAAACACTATTAGGAATTAATTTCTAAATTTAAAAAGAACGGTCAATCTGGTACCCGAATTGAAATTGGAAACAAAATGTTCACTGGGCCGCAACTGAATGCAGAATCCTTTTCTGACAGCGTTCCCTTTTTTTTTTTTTAACTCAACCTCTTCTGTTCGAGTTGCTAACAATTCTGACAGAACAAGTCCGGATTTTCTGAATATTCCGTACATTTCAGATTCAGAAGCTGAGAAAGCCATTAGTCGTCTGCGTTCGACGAAATGCTTCGGACCAGATTAAATTCATAATTTTATTATAAAAGGTTGTTCTGAGATACTTTCTCCCCCTTTACGTCACGTTTTCAATCTCAGTTTATTAACTGAGACATTTATCTCGTTATGGAAGCAGGAGGCTGTTTTATCTATCTTTACGAAAGGCAACACAGCTCCTGTTTGTTCTTATAAACCTACCTCGAATTTTTCTTCACCTTTGAAATTATTATACACTGGCACGTTACACGTCATTTTAAATTTAAATTACATCAAAATCAGCAGGTTTTTTTTTAAAAAACTAATTCAACGGAAACTAATTTAGCAACTCTTGCTACTGCAGTGATGCAGTCGAAAAGGATGGATAGGTTAGGGCATGCAGCACGCATGGGCGAGATGAAAATTTCATACATTTTAGAAGAAAAAAAACCCTGAAGCAGTGAAGACAAGTTAAAAGGCTTAGGCGTTTGTTGAAAGACTAGCATAGTATGACCCGTCAGAGTTAACGGGAATAAATCATTTTTGTGTTGAACAACAATGAAAGTTATTGCGGAATTATTCTTGCAAATTGCATTTAAAGTACGAAATTTATAAAAAAAAATTCAAGAACTGAACTTCTTGAAAATTGAAGCCAGATTACTCTCAAACATTTCGGTACAAAACCGATTTTCTGGCTCCAGACTCCCGCTAGACCCCACCATAGCCTAGTTCGCGTTTTCTTGCTACCAGATTCGCCACCGTTAGGACGTATTTTCAGTTTCTGCACTCGTACAATCAAACATGACGGATATTGACTATGAAAAAGAAGTAGATGATGTTGCAGCTAATAATGAAGCTGTAGGGTTAAGGTGTGGACTGGCTAGATCAGGATATGACCCACTGGATGGCTCTTGTAAACACGGTAATGAAGGTTCGGTTTCCATGAAAGAGCTTGGAATTTATTGAACAGCTAAGCAAATATCCGAGGAGTTGCAGGTATGATATTGGTGTCCTTGTGAAGTTCTCTATTTCTTGTTCATTTTGAATAATATGCGGGCTTAATTAATGTTCAGTCACACTTTGTAGACGTGCTTACATTCATAATTTCTTAAAAGAAAAAATAGTAGGAAGTAGTCTTTCTGTTTATTTATTGCTTTTCGCATTAATATTTACTTTTCATTAAGCATTCCTAACATATTTACATCTAAATAACGATATTATAATTTTCAGGAATATATCAAGGATTCTTTTTCTGCCTTTATACCAAGCAATCGACAAGTTCTGGGTCTGTTAAATTCCTTAAGAACGTTGCCAGAAAATTTTATGATGTAGTCCAATCTCTGTTTATGTAGGTGGGCCTATATATTTACATGTCTTACGCCTTGTAAGAATTGCATAATGCTAGGCATTATTCTTCCAGTATGGAGTGCTCTCCATTATATGGCGTGTCTGCAAAAGGGGATGTTGACGCCGCGAGCTATCAGCCTGGCGGTGGAATGGAGCGATTCGATAGCAAAAGATAAGATTGATGGACTGTCGGATTTGTAAGAGGTGGGGGGTTGAAGGGCACAGAGTTAGGAGATGGAGTAGTGGATAGACAGATGGAAGACTCTTTACTTTATAATGTAGTATTTTATTTTACATGTGGGCTGTCGCAAAACTGTATTAGTAAGCCTGTTCGTTCAACGGAGTTGTTTAGTGTTTGTTGTATGAATACCTACACCGATTTCACCATTTTGTGACACTCCAGTTTATAAAGGACGCAAAAGTGTTCTCACGAGAATTAAAATAATAAATTATTCAAGTACGCTGACTCCAGAACTGTGTTTCTTGATATAATTCAGTGGTGAATTTGTTTATAAATGCCTGGAAGTGAGAATTTTGGATGCCTGCAGCTACTGGTTACGTCACCCACATAAAAAGCTGCCTTTGAAACCACTCTTTCATATCATATTTAATGTTAGTAATTAGTATTCTATCTTATTTGATTACACTCGTGTTTAAGAAATTGGCGTTACACACTTCTAGCCTAACAAACGTCTTACGCCATACAACAGATAACTAATTAAGTAGCTGATAGTCGCTCAGCTAGTCAAAAATTCGCGCCGTCTATGGAACCAGAAGGTTCATTGCCCGCTGATTGATGTAGTCCACGCCTTTTTATCCGATTTACGTAAGATAATTTATACATTCTGCCATCTATGCACAGTTTTTCCGAGTAGTATTTCCCTTCAGGCTTCTGAAGCACAATTTCGTACGCAGGTATCGCCTCCCCCATGCCTGCTATATGCCCTGCCCTTCACATACTATTGATTTGATTATCCTTATTATATTTTGGGGGGAGGATACGTAAAACGACGTTTCGGAGATGGGACTCTATCTCCGTCTTCAGGTTCCTACACAGTTGGGCCCACTAGAGATAGGGATTAGCTCTATCTAGTGGGCCCAACTGTGTAGGAACCTGAAGACGGAGATAGAGTCCCATCTCCGAAACGTCGTTTTACGTATCCTCCCCCCAAAATATAATAAGGATAATCAAATCAATAGTATGTGAAGGGCAGGGCATATAGCAGGCATGGGGGAGGCGATACCTGCGTACGAAATTGTGCTTCAGAAGCCTGAAGGGAAATACTACTCGGAAAAACTGTGCATAGATGGCAGAATGTATAAATTATCTTACGTAAATCGGATAAAAAGGCGTGGACTACATCAATCAGCGGGCAATGAACCTTCTGGTTCCATAGACGGCGCGAATTTTTGACTAGCTGAGCGACTATCAGCTACTTAATTAGTTATCTGTTGTATGGCGTAAGACGTTTGTTAGGCTAGAAGTGTGTAACGCCAATTTCTTAAACACGAGTGTAATCAAATAAGATAGAATACTAATTACTAACATTAAATATGATATGAAAGAGTGGTTTCAAAGGCAGCTTTTTATGTGGGTGACGTAACCAGTAGCTGCAGGCATCCAAAATTCTCACTTCCAGGCATTTATAAACAAATTCACCACTGAATTATATCAAGAAACACAGTTCTGGAGTCAGCGTACTTGAATAATTTATTATTTTAATTCTCGTGAGAACACTTTTGCGTCCTTTATAAACTGGAGTGTCACAAAATGGTGAAATCGGTGTAGGTATTCATACAACAAACACTAAACAACTCCGTTGAACGAACAGGCTTACTAATACAGTTTTGCGACAGCCCACATGTAAAATAAAATACTACATTATAAAGTAAAGAGTCTTCCATCTGTCTATCCACTACTCCATCTCCTAACTCTGTGCCCTTCAACCCCCCACCTCTTACAAATCCGACAGTCCATCAATCTTATCTTTTGCTATCGAATCGCTCCATTCCACCGCCAGGCTGATAGCTCGCGGCGTCAACATCCCCTTTTGCAGACACGCCATATAATGGAGAGCACTCCATACTGGAAGAATAATGCCTAGCATTATGCAATTCTTACAAGGCGTAAGACATGTAAATATATAGGCCCACCTACATAAACAGAGATTGGACTACATCATAAAATTTTCTGGCAACGTTCTTAAGGAATTTAACAGACCCAGAACTTGTCGATTGCTTGGTATAAAGGCAGAAAAAGAATCCTTGATATATTCCTGAAAATTATAATATCGTTATTTAGATGTAAATATGTTAGGAATGCTTAATGAAAAGTAAATATTAATGCGAAAAGCAATAAATAAACAGAAAGACTACTTCCTACTATTTTTTCTTTTAAGAAATTATGAATGTAAGCACGTCTACAAAGTGTGACTGAACATTAATTAAGCCCGCATATTATTCAAAATGAACAAGAAATAGAGAACTTCACAAGGACACCAATATCATACCTGCAACTCCTCGGATATTTGCTTAGCTGTTCAATAAATTCCAAGCTCTTTCATGGAAACCGAACCTTCATTACCGTGTTTACAAGAGCCATCCAGTGGGTCATATCCTGATCTAGCCAGTCCACACCTTAACCCTACAGCTTCATTATTAGCTGCAACATCATCTACTTCTTTTTCATAGTCAATATCCGTCATGTTTGATTGTACGAGTGCAGAAACTGAAAATACGTCCTAACGGTGGCGAATCTGGTAGCAAGAAAACGCGAACTAGGCTATGGTGGGGTCTAGCGGGAGTCTGGAGCCAGAAAATCGGTTTTGTACCGAAATGTTTGAGAGTAATCTGGCTTCAATTTTCAAGAAGTTCAGTTCTTGAATTTTTTTTTATAAATTTCGTACTTTAAATGCAATTTGCAAGAATAATTCCGCAATAACTTTCATTGTTGTTCAACACAAAAATGATTTATTCCCGTTAACTCTGACGGGTCATACTATGCTAGTCTTTCAACAAACGCCTAAGCCTTTTAACTTGTCTTCACTGCTTCAGGGTTTTTTTTCTTCTAAAATGTATGAAATTTTCATCTCGCCCATGCGTGCTGCATGCCCTAACCTATCCATCCTTTTCGACTGCATCACTGCAGTAGCAAGAGTTGCTAAATTAGTTTCCGTTGAATTAGTTTTTTAAAAAAAAACCTGCTGATTTTGATGTAATTTAAATTTAAAATGACGTGTAACGTGCCAGTGTATAATAATTTCAAAGGTGAAGAAAAATTCGAGGTAGGTTTATAAGAACAAACAGGAGCTGTGTTGCCTTTCGTAAAGATAGATAAAACAGCCTCCTGCTTCCATAACGAGATAAATGTCTCAGTTAATAAACTGAGATTGAAAACGTGACGTAAAGGGGGAGAAAGTATCTCAGAACAACCTTTTATAATAAAATTATGAATTTAATCTGGTCCGAAGCATTTCGTCGAACGCAGACGACTAATGGCTTTCTCAGCTTCTGAATCTGAAATGTACGGAATATTCAGAAAATCCGGACTTGTTCTGTCAGAATTGTTAGCAACTCGAACAGAAGAGGTTGAGTTAAAAAAAAAAAAGGGAACGCTGTCAGAAAAGGATTCTGCATTCAGTTGCGGCCCAGTGAACATTTTGTTTCCAATTTCAATTCGGGTACCAGATTGACCGTTCTTTTTAAATTTAGAAATTAATTCCTAATAGTGTTTTAACTGCGTCCTCAAATTATTATAAATAGCTCTTAACTAATCCAATATATGTGCCTTAATAGCAGTTCTGATCAGCTTATGTAATACGAAATAATACTACAATAAAACAGGATTTAGATTTATTACATTTAATTCTTGATTTAAAATACCTATGAGGTAAGGAAGAGATTTTTGTGTTTCACAGAAAAAATGATTTCGTTAATAGCCTGAGAGACAGTTGGAGTAAATTTATAAATTGTAGAATTAACGGAATTGTCTTTAAAAACACGTGACGAGCCGTAATTATATAGGATATATAAGCAAAAAATAATCTCCTTGATCTTAGGTACGGGTCGAAGGTTAATTTAAAATAAAAATTAAATGGGAGTAACAGTTAATGGTAGCGACCATGGGATAATTCAATACAGAAACACCAAATACCGATCCTCAGCGAGGGCGTTTGTCCTTGGGCGGGTCTCAGTTTCGCTACCATTAAGGCCAACCAAATGTCCTTTAATGTTACTGTATTAATAACAATAGATAGTGGGGTGACTGTAAGCCAATTATATTTAGCTACATCGAAGTCGCCTAATATAATTACAGGATGATGATATATATTTACATTCTGTAGTAAACAATTTTTAAAAAAAATTCAGTATTTTTTATGTCACTGTCAAATGGAAAATAATTATTTTTTGTACGTAAATTGTAATTTCTCGCAAACTACACACAATCATCAGTAGTTTAAAATCATAGCTCCGTTTAACACATCGAAATTATTTGGAAAGTGTAATAGAATTGTGCCCTCACGTTTCATATTAGAGGTTAAATAGTCTCCATCAGTAAGAAACAGACAGTATAAATAATAATAATATTAAATACAAACAGCACAAAACAACGACAATGTATAAAACAAAGTAATAAATGAATTATAAGAAATAACATGACATCATAAACAAAACAAAATTAATACACGAAGGGCTACCAGTAACAATTATTCAATAGAAGAAGGCTGTGTAAATTTTTTAGTTAGTTTTATGTGTGATATCAAAAACAAATTAAATATTTGCAACTAGGCATTTGAAATCTGGAGTAGAGATACATTATATACACATAAATATATTTCTTGATTCATTTTAATATTCGTTAATCTACAATATGGCGATGGAATGAATGTACGTCTGGGCAAGTTTCATACATGCGTAGGAAGAATGCGTGATGATGTATATAATTGCACAGAAATTAGTTCCATATTTACATGCTTATTTCTTTAGCTTCTATTTAGAAATTAAGGCGTTTAAAGGAATTACGAGTCGTAAGTTCTTTCCAGAAGTTATTCTTGTTATTTTAGGCCAAAAATGTGATTTAGTGCATTCTTATTAGCACTGCTCCGTATTCTACATAGATCCGGTAATTTTAGAACTTTTCTGCGCACAACTCACTGAGGATTCGTATGAGAGTGGAGGTGGCACTCCACACATTCTTAATCTCGGTCCTGCGTTGAGGCGAAAGATCGATTCGACTATCCGGCCGCTTTACTCTCGATAGAGTACTATCCTATGAGTCTGAGCGGGTCCCAAAGCCAGTTTTGGACTCAGTGACGAGGGGAAGAATATGTCTCTCTCGGGAATCGAGCCCCTTTCGTCCAGTTCGTAGCTTAGTCGCAGTAGTGACTGAGTTACTTCAGTCGTAAGAGACAGTTGTTCCTTTTTCTCTGTCCCTCTCGCCCTTGGCACACAGACACGTATTAATGACATGATATGACGTTCAGGTTGTACGCTTACTCAATCTGCTATAAAGCAGACGTACACTTTGTGTGAATTTCTGTGGGAGTTAATGCAGGTGGTAAGAGAATCCGACAACGTAACTCCACCCTAGAAGCCTTCCCATCTCCATGATTTTATGCTTAGTAATAGGAATGCGTTTTTCTTGTACAGGACGGTTCAAAAACACCTTACAAACTGCATTAACTTATTCATTAGGACTTCATTCTGAGTCAAACGTCCGTATAAATATCGATACACTAGTTCTTGCTACTGGGGTGAAGATAGTTCAATGTCGTTTATAAATATAGTAATTGTATTATAAACGATAATTTATAAAACGATGTACGACAAATTTCAATTTATATATTTTCTGATGCGTTAAAAATAAAGCTTTTTGTGCATTAGTGATTGCTCCCACCACGGCTTGACTCCATCTACTTCTGGCTTATCTCACTTAAACTAAACATAACAGTCTTATGCTTTGAACAGATAATATAAATTTGTTATAACTCACTGTGAAGTCTAAGTACGCAGCGAAATTAAACCTGTGTAATCGAGTAAGGTCGCCTTTCCGTATCCAATATTAATGCGGGCTTCCGGTCTCGGTTTGAACCCCTGAATAGATTTACCTCGTTTGGTGCTCGTGTGTAGGCATGGCCAAAGTCAGCGTAGTCTTTAAAGTAACTGGTTACTTGAGATTTCAAGTTTTCACGGCGCCGAGTATGAAGACTGTTGTCTTCTGGGTTCTTGTGGCTTGTGGCCTGATATTTTACCGACGTTTCAGAGGTGCCTGCTGCCTTTATGATCAGGGTGTGACTGGTTACAGGCTGGATGACAGGGGTTATATTCCCAGCAAAGAAAGATTTTTCTTTTCACTACTTTGTTTAGACTGGCAGTGCGGTTCACACCGTTTCCTATCCAATGTGTTTCAGAGCTTTATATTCGGGGGCTAAAGTGACCGGAGCGTGAAGCTGTCCGTCCACTTCCATATATTACCACAATTAAAAATGCACAGTGCCTCCTACATTGAAGGTTCACTGAAGATGGGATTGCAATTGATTAAATTTATTTTACTATCAGCAGGACAGAATGTTTCTTGAAGCTTATGAAATTTATTGCAACGTTGCACAGTTAGTTCCCCTTATTTGCATTGAAACTGTATGCGATGTTCAAAATTATAATTAATGTTTTCAACAGTCGGGTTCATCAACACAATCGGCGGTTCATCGTGCAGTCCTGAATACCAAGTCGAGGTGTGTTACGCGTGAAAGCGGCCCTGTTTTACTTAACTTCATGAACCGCAAAACAAGACGTGTGAGACACGCCCTCACAAACGCAACAAGGCTGTAACTTGATTTAATTTACTCATTCTGTGTCAAGTCTAGGCTACAACGTTCCCTCTTATGAATACCATGGAGCAGAGTCCGTTTTGAGAAGCAATGTCGTCCAACTAGTTAAATTCCTTGCCCTTATGGAATTCGAAGATTTATTTTTATACTCACAAGGGCATGCAAATGGTCTCTATCCTAAGCCAGATTGATCTAGTCCAAAACCTCACATTCCATCTGTTTTATATCCATCGTAACATTGCCCTTTGTATACCCCTAGGTCTTTAAATTGGTGTCTTCAGCACAGATATTTAAACTAAAATTGTATGTGCACTTCGTGTCTAATATGCTTGTTAGATGATCTGTCCATTACAGAACGTACACAGTACATCTTGCGCGTTTAATTCTGGTTTTACTACAGACTTAATTGTTTTCATATGTAGACAAATTTAACTAATACGTTTGATTATGGTGCAAAACTTTCGGATTTGTTGATACAAAAAACGAATTTAAGAAGTTAATGATGACACAACTTTACTGGCGAATTCCAATTGCTACACAAGGCATGGGTTGAACAAGTAGCTATATTACGTAAATTCTTGTCAAGTCATATGTATCCATAAAAGGCGTTTAATCTATTGATCTGAGGCATCTCCATGCAACTTGTTTAAATGTAGTGGACTAAATTGGCAGCTTAGAGACATTTCAGCTGTTAAAGTTTAGTACAGTTCTGACAATAAGGTCAGTGATGTCTATATTACAAGGTATAAATTACTACGAACTTACGATAACTAACCCCTCCAATGAAGATAGCGCTACTGTTGTTGCGTCATACTTCTGTAATCGATTGGTCGCGGCGTCGTTATGGTTCGATCCCAAACCACGAATACGTCGTACTATTCCGCTAAGTGCAGTTCAGAGTTCAGCGTTAACATTACAGGCGTTTGTATGTGTACAGTGGTATTGTTATTCGATGATTTCTGTATTTTAAATCGCTAAAGATTTTGCGTAACATTTTCCTAGTGCAATCATGACGGTGCACATTTAATAGAAGGTATCGGAACTCAGTAAAGAAAGTTACGTTCGGCATACGTAGAAGAAACATCGTTTATATTTTCGATATGATGACCTGATTTTACTTAATATTTTTATACCTTATTTGAATGTTGTAGTTTTGTTACGTGTCACAAAAACAAGAGAGAGAGAGAGAGAGAATGACATTACAACAGTTGTTTAAAAATTTGAAGTTTCAAATTGTTTTTAAAATATTAAAAACTATATAGGAAGTGGTATATTAAATAATATATAATCTTTCATAACATTTCAAACTGTAAAATCACCGAGTAATGGTATGAAATGTTTTCGTAAATTAGATATAAGCCTCCATTTCCAATGTTATTTTAAGAGGCGGTCAGATACTGCAGAGAAATCTCAGAGTAACTGTAATAGCAGAAGTAGAGAATAAATTGGACAATATTGGTAGAATTGGTTGATGATTGAGACTTCGAGATAATAAAAGGAACTAATATCGCTCGTTTATGGTGAATAGACGTTCCCAATCTTTCTCAAACTAGATCTAAACAGAATCTTTGCAATTTCGTAAAAAGTAACAGACTTTCATCGGCCCGCCACCGTTCCCAGAAGTACATAACACGGATGTTTCACGATGTCTAGTAGTTTTCTCTAAGATTTGTTAGCACACGAAGTAAAATATCCTACGTATAACATTTAATAACCTGCAACTCGAATATAGTAGAAGACTCGAAGGATATTTTATCTGGTTTCGCTTTATCGATAGATGGATATTTCTGTAACAAAGGCTTCTTGTAGCATTCGTTTCGATGAACAGCTGATGCTGAACATAAGTGTTTGTGTTTTAATTTATTTCATATAATGAAATTATTCTAGAATCACTCGAAGGTCAATAGGGACTTAGCGTATGAGACGTTGTGTAATCTTGCAAGAGTTAAACTTAAATGTTTGATATCCGACAATAAGACTTCGAAGACAAAAATTATGCAGGTTTGAATGGGTCCTGTTATTGAAAACTATTACACAAAAATGCAGCTTCATACGTCTGTTATAAAGTTTCTTATAGCTATATGTAAAAATCCATATCTTAGAGAGATAATTATGTTGGTATTATGTTAATATGGGTAGAACAAATATTATGACAATTTTTAAGTTGTTCGTGTACGGCACTTTGGGGTTTGGTTAGGTCCTTTTGCATTTTGAGACGGAAAATACCGATTACGCGCTAATATGTAATTCGAAAGTGCCGGGTTCAAATCTCTTCAGAGTATTAATTGGTGTTTTCTTAGTCTAGTTTGGTTATTGTAGGCGAAAAGCGGGCAGCAACTGGTTTCTTCCCAGTTCTTACCCACGTACTGTATATACTCGCATTATATCAGTCAACGCTTTGTAATCTGTTTAGCTGATCCAGCATCATTAATACGATCTATAAATCTATAGATCTATAAATTTGTAGAACATTTCTTGGAGTCATACAATTGTTGATTGTCTCCGGACCCCTTCTCGCCGGTCATGCTTATTTATTTCGTTGTGTTAACGGTAATAATAAATCCTCCCACTCATGTATCAACCCTTCAAAACTTCTACAACAATTACAAACGCATTGGCTTTCACGTGATTCAGCGCATCTGGTGGCGGCTTTCGGAACCCCCTGATATATGAGTAAAAACCAGAGTAAGCCTATTTAAGAGAAATATTGAATAACGTATAACTGTTTTAAGTTTAAAGCGACAAGCAGTGTCTGCCCTCGGAGATATTTAGCACCCGTGACGTGTGAGATTGGTAAACATGTTTACATGCCGAGTGAAGTTATTTTTAAAAATTGCAGCACAACCTGCTTGAGGTCAAAATGGTAATTGATTACCTCACAGTTTAAATATGATGAAATGTGAAGTCGTTGTATGCCCGAAACCAGGGAAAATAGTGGAATAGTTTGTAACTATTGGAAATTAAATATTGAATATCATGGATATGCAAAACAGGTCACTATATATTCCACACAGTATTAAGTTCACTACGATGAAATGAATATGATGAAAATGTATGTGGTATTTAATATACGCCAGTTTCAGTTGCCTGGTTGTGGAGACATAAAAATAATATAAAATAATCTCTTAGTATAATGAGACACCTTACCAGAAGATGAAAATATTTCCTATCCCCTAAATTCCATATAGACGTAAATAAACTGTACCTCAGAGAATGGACAACGTTTAACAAAATTTGTCTCTAATAACCTCAGTTTTTGTGTTCCTGAGTCTTGACTCTTCTGTCAGAAATAAAGAACTCATAGTCAAATGGGCTATAATATCATCGGTCTTGTTTGTTCACTGAAAATACACCAATATAAAATACAGATGAAACTGCGAAAGCTTAAAATTAAAGTAAAACATACGAAATTAATTACTTCAATACAACAAACAATTCTTCAAAATTATATTTATCAGTTATGGAAACTTCGGTATACACTCTCCCATTTCAATAGTAATCCTATTTCTAATAAACTTATTTTTTCTTACGAGCGTATTGTTAACTACCAAAAACTATTTTACGTACATTTGTGTCTTCCGATAAAAATTGTTGTTAGTCGTAAAGTCTAGACGTTCCAAATGGGATGGACGTACTGCTCCAATGGTTGTCGAGCTGGGAGCGATTTGGACCGAGTCTGTCTTCAGGTCTTGACGTAGATGGATGGATCTTGGTCGACAGAAATCTGCCTGAGAGGGATGCAAGAATACGAAAATATTTATTCACCGTATCGTGCATGCTAGTTTATCTACCCACAACCCAGAATATCAGAGACAAATTGACTGCAACGTACACATGTACAGATATGTCTTCGTGTCATGTATGAAATTGATGACCAAGAACGTTTACAGACTTTATTTTGTGACGTCATATGCCACTACTTGTAAGATATTCGCTTAATGTGACCTGTGTCCAAAAAGAGAGGAAAATATATGCATAACTTATAGGTTTTATGTTTCGTAGTATTTTCATCATAATGGTACATACATCGGTTTCCTATTATCAATCGAAAAGTGCTTTGAAAATTATTTAATATTCATGTGTCATTTTTCCGACAAGGGTTCTGCTCTGTAATGTTAGTTAATACAAGTGTATGAGATTTAAACAGATGTTTTGTAAATTATTGTACATTTTTTCGAGATTAATATCCACGAACTTGACTTTCTAGCGTTATCGTTAAAGATAGGATTATTGTAAGGTTTTGCATTGATTAATATGGAAGTTTACAGCATTTTGAAAATTGCTTAACGTCAGTCTTGTACATCGCTAAAATCAAGGCGTAATAAAATGTTGCTTCGGGTATGAAATATTAGTTCTAATTAATGTTCCACTGCTGCAAAATTTTAGTTTTTTAATCTTATTGCACGTGCTGTAATATTTATGCTGTGACAAAATATGTACTCTTAATTTACTGTATTTTTGTGGGAACTATGATACTGATACATCGATATATATTTTGAAGCGACGTCTTTTCATTATGTTCGGTGATATTAGAACTTTCTCTCAGGTAATATTGCCTTCTTTTGATATAGGCTTACAGTCTTATTTTTGTCGTATTAGTTTTGCTTGGAATGAACTGAGTAATTTCGTAAGATGAGGGTAAAGGAGATGAAGGAGTGATCTGTAACAGAAAGGAATGCGTGTGATGAGGAAAATGTAACAGGAGGGATTTTCTTCCTGTTCAATCGACCGATGGAAAATCTGAAGAATCTTGGTGCATTTGGCATTAAATAGCGGGTCCCTTTACGAGAAGTTCTGCAGTAACTGCGGATGTCAGAAAATTGAGGAGAAAAGTTACAGGAAGAAAGTACAGAACTTTGTCTCAGATGTGGGCTTCCAGTTCAGGATTGATTTAACTTGGTAAAAATTCTAACAAGTTTCAGGAAACTTTGCAATATGTGTACTGTGCAAGTAAAATTCGTTTTACTCAACACACGTCTAAACGAATTACATATGAATGCATTCGATTATTTTCCATCGGTTCTCCTTCAAATTGCATCTCATTTTAACATTGCTTCAAAAAATATTTTGAACGTTGCCATAAGAGACAGCTCTAAACATTTGTATGAAAAAAGTGGGCCGTTGCAGCTAAACTGAAAAGAAACAGACTGGCTTTGACTCAGATCTTTATTTTAAAAGTTGCACGTTAAATAAAATTTTAAGATGTAAACTGATAAGATAATTACTTTTAAAGGGAAATCATATTAGAAAAATACTGTAAAAAAGGTTAAATAATAGAATAAGTCTCCTGTATTTTGTTACTCGGGTTGTGGTTTTTCTTGTAGATAAGGGGAATATATATATGTAATAAACCGAATATATGTTGTGACATGGTGGAAAAATCTACAAAAACTTACGGACCGAACTGACATTTTATAAAGTAACGGAATTTCCTGCTATGACATGGATACGAAAGTTGGGCTCTCAGTAGAGCTGTGGTGCTTGATATATTGAACGACTGGTGAGCAATGTAACAGTAGCGTATGAAACACTGCATACGCTCACCTGAGATTAATAAAAACAACGATTTCATAGGCCTATATAAGGCAAGGGAAACGTTACTAAACATTACCGTGTTTGTGTTTTGGAAGTAGATTTGGAGACGATGCAAGGTCTCTGAAGTTTTGATGATTACTTTTTCAGTTTCAGAACTCGCAGGTAAAAATAAAACACTTACTTATGCCTAAAGAAACAGTGGTCCATGTGGGACCTTTACCAAATTTATCAGTCTTCTCAGATATCTTTGGAACAATTACAGTGACGAATAATGTTCTAGAAGTCTGGTCGTTCAGAAATGCAGTATTATTAAAACACCCCAACAATCTCGCCACAATGTTAAGTAATAATAACTCAGTTCTATTCTTTATTATTAGTGTGATGTATCAACAGACCAATTACAGATAATAATAAAAATAAGAAACATTATTATGTCATTATTGTGTTATAAATAAAACATTTTTACCTTCCATTTTAGTGTTGTTCTGCTCACTGTTAGTCAGACTAAAACCGTAGCCATTCTGTGCTGCAAATATTTTAGATATTTTTTAGAACATTCCGGAAACAGTATCTTCTTCCGAGCAGTTTTGTGAATCTCCATAAAGTGCCGACGTTATGAATGCGTGGAGCTATACCTACATTTCTCGTGACGTGGTGCATAATTAAAGAAAATTAATCTTATGTTTTTATTATGTCCGTATGTTTCCGTACCTCATGTCTGCCCCCATTAACGTTTAAACCACAAATACGATCTCCATTTGTGTTTGCGAATCTTCCACTCTAACGCAGCCATTCAGCTCTTTTCGCCGTGGAACATAGTCTTTGTTGAAAAGCTAACAGTCGTCAAACTAGCTAAGAATTCCACTCTTTTTATATGATCCGAAGGTCAACTTTCGTGTTCATAGAAGTCTTCTACTGAACCGTGTTGAGCTAGTTCACATCCTCACAACTTATTTTGTTATGAATCTCTTAATATTATTCTCCCGTCTGTTTCTAGGTCTAAAAATGTATATTTTTGCTTCAAGATTTTCAGGGTAAATATTATTCGTTTCTCATATATCCTATGTGCATTTTAATTTCCATATCGTTGATAATATTATCATGACTGTCTTGTGAATGTCCATGTGGGAGTGGCTTAGAGTCATGTAATGTAGGACCTTGGAATTTTGGTTAGGGTGGCTAATCTGTAATTATATGAATTGTGTCTGTTTGGCAACGAGAGGTAAAATATCACTGTGGGAAATTTTCTGTGTAAGTGGAAAATACAGAGTTGCACGTTTAAAAAGTTATAAATGTTTCGGTGTTGAGAGTCTGAGGCTCTCTGTAAAGTAACAGTTATTTAGAATCTTAGTACGATTTATGTAATAAATTATTACTTACATAACTGCATGTTAAAATTATGAATGTAGTTTTGCGAAAATTTTAAGATTGTTTGTGAATACCATGAAGTTCTGTAAATGTTGGAAGAATGCACAAACGTACTTTACTGAGTTAATTTAATATGTTTTACGTTATCCTCCGTACGCGTGAAGGCATTTAAACATAAGCAAGTTCGTTGTTTCCAGAATCATTTCTGTCGCATATATATTGTTCAGACTGTACAAACTATGAAATAGCAGGACTCGAGAAAGAGTTATGATCGTTTATCTGATAGCTGGAATTCTGTTAGGGAAATTTAATATTTCTGCTTCCTCAATTCAAAGATCCCAGGTTTTAGCTGGCATTGATAGGAGATCATGTGCTCACACAGCATAAGATTTTTACTGAGACTTCGATAAAGTGCAAAGGAGATTTATGTAAAGAAAGGATTTGTATGCTCTGGTATCTTACCATACGCACCAGTGCAATTCCAGAAGACAAATATA